>JARJDW010013349.1:0-37350 GCA_030264715.1 Adinopsis sp. GC000173
AACTCTCCTGTCACATGGATACAGTTTATGATTACATATTACCAATAAATAATTTATTATATTTATTACTTAAGTTTATTAGTATGCAACAAATACCAGTTAAATATGTTATGTTATTAATTAATGACTTCCTTGAGCCTGTTTCTCATTGCAAAGTTTTTGAAATGAAGGAGTAATACCAGATATGGATACCCTAAGTTCTTTTTCTATATTTAGTTGTGATATGTATTTTGTTTTCAACGAAGCCACCGCAGAAAATCCAGTTTCGCAAAGATAAGATGTTGAAAACGGTAAAAGTATTTGGAAAGCTTTTCGTTTTAATGTCGCAAACTCGTCATCCAAACCAGCCCAAAATTCAAAAATCGATTTCTTATTAAATTGTCTTTTGATTTCACTGTTTGTTGTAAAATCAATAAAAGTTTCCTCTTCAGAAGTCGAGAGACCTTGTGGAACATTGTGATATGGGTCTCTAACCCACTCGTAACTTGCTAGAGATTTTTCTTCAGCAAAAAAATATTTTTTTAAATTTTTTGCTAGCATGCTTAGATGTTTGTTTATAGTTAAGAAAATCACGTTTATATGTAATTCTTCGGTTTTGTATGTCTTTACAAATTCATTTATATTCGGAAACATTTCCAATTTCTTTTCTTTTAAATTTCTAAGCCACAAATCCAATTTTCTACAAAAAGCATTGACTTTATTATTTGTTTCCAAAATATATGTATTTGTTCCTTGAAGTTGAAGATTCAAGACATTTAACTTCTCAAATATATCGACTAAATAAACCAATTTAATAATAAATACAGTATCTCGAAACATCACGGCTTCTTGTCGATTTTCTTCTTCCAGAAAAATACAGATTTCTTCTCTTAATTCAAGAACACGTTTCAAAAACTTCCCACCTGATAACCATCTAGCTTCGCAATAAAAAAGTAATGCTGTATGTACTGATCCAATATCTTTACAAAGTTCAGAAAGCATTCTTGATTTTAAAGGTGTCGTTTTTATATAATTTACAACAGTTACGACTGTAGATAACACGATATTTAAACCAGTACTCATTTCTTTCGACGCCAGTGCCTCTCTGTGGATCATGCAATGTGCCCAGATACACTGTGAAGATTTTTGTTTTACTAGTGTTTGCATACTTTGAAATCTTCCAGACATTGAACGAGCACCATCGGTGCATATTCCAACACAATTTTTCCATTCAATATTTGCCTCGTTTATAAAATTATCCAAGATGGTAAATAAAGCAGTTGATGTTGCTCTTTGCTGTATCGGTTTGCAAAAAAATAATTCTTCTACAGCTGATACACCATCACAAAAACGTACATAGGCTATCAAATGAGCATCTTTACTGTTATCAGTTGCTTCATCAAGTTGGATTGAAAACAATTTTCCACGCAATTTTGCAGAAAGGTGGTGCTGTACATCTTCAGCCATGTCACCAATACGACGAGCAACTGTATCATTGGAAAGTGGAATAGATTTTAATTTTTTGGCAAAATTTTCTCCGAACATGGTTTCTACAATTTCAATTGCAGCTGGCAAAATTAGCTCTTCACCAATAGTGTGAGGTTTCTTGCATCTGGCTATTTGATACGAAACTTTGTAAGAAGCAAGTTAAGCTTGTTCATTCACAGACAAAGTGTTTTTAAAAACTAATTTTTGCTTCTCATATGATTTTAATTTACTTTTAAAAAATTGTCGGGACTTGTTAACGTATTCACTATGAAGAGTTTCCAAATGTCGTTTAAGTTTATTTGGCTTCATACTGTCAGCTGCCAAAATTTTTGAGCAAATAACACACAAGGGTCTTACTTCTTCATTTACTTCAGTGCTCGTAAATCCATAGTTTAAGTATTCTGCGCAATATTTTCTTGATTTAGTTTTTGGAACATGCCTAGGCTGTGCACTAGTTGATGCTTCACAATCATCCAATGCTCGCTTACGCCCACATAAAAATTTATCCATAATCTTTTCTAAATATGAGATTCCGTGCGTTTACAGCGACGGTCCACAATAGACTAAATTGAGCACACCAAAACTGGACAATACCCCAACCTGTCACTACTTGTGTTAGGCCTTTTAGTAGGCGTTGGTATTGTGGGGTGATGTAGCCGCGCCGCCAAAAATCTAAAAAATATTGTAAACAACTTCCCAATTCCTATTCTTCAGTCACGTATTGGCAATTCTCAAAAAATTCCTTTCCTATCCAACTTTTTAGCTATTTTTATAACACCACCAATAAAACCTTTGCGGCGATACCTAGTCCTGACCGCCCGAGTCCCTTCACGCTAAAATACCATGCTTTCCTTTTTCTTCTTCGTCTCCCAAAAATTATAAATACTCTGCATTTTTCTTACAAAGCACTACATCAACCCATATCGACTCGCGAATTAAATGTAAATACATCGATTTTGTATAAATGTTATTTTGTTTTTATAATAAAGTTAATTCTTGCTTTTCAAACATTTCTTCAAATAAAAGTGCACGCACGAACCCCCAAAGTATAAAGGGTAGGGATAGACGTATACATTACTGTGCATTTATAGCAAACAGTCGCATTTTACCAATAAAATTAAATGTACGAAAATCGGAGCATTTTGATTATGACACTATAATAATTTTCGATAGATCAAGGCGGGGGGGGGGGCGAGAATATTGATATTGGTAAACTGGGTCGCAATAACAGAAATGTTAAGAAACGCTGATCTAGCCTCATTGGTTTAGGAACAGATGGGGCTAATAATTTATGTGGAAAAAATCATTCTGTTTACACATTATTAAAAATAAAATCCACTCGATTGCAATTAGTCAAATGTGTTACACATTCTTCACAGTTATGCAGTTCTAAAGCGGCTGATATTTTGACATCCTCCTTAGACTTCGTTTGTTGAGAAGTCCATAACTGGTGTTCTAATACTGCTATAATAAGGGATGCGTATCAACAATATTTTAATATTGTAAATATAAATGAAACAAATAAAATGCATCGATTTTTCCAATTGTCGGATACGCGTTGGTTAGCTAGGGCTAAATTTAGGATAGGGTAGGATAGGATATTTTTCATCGGTGGTCAAAAATGAAAAATCATATATGGCAAGAACATTGCATGAGATGTTTTAAGACGATACAATATTTATATATTTAACCGTTGTTTATAGTGTTCTTGTGCATGTTAATACTGTAAATGCATTATTTCAACAAGAAAATGCAGCAGATTTATTTTTTCTCCATGGTGAGTTATGTTCATTATTATTAACTTGCTTAAGAATAATTATTATACCCCTATTTATGTCCAAGATTAACACGCACAATTTCTCACAAGCGTCGTTCAATTCAATTTTAGAAATTTTAAATAATGATTTAGCATATTTGCCAAATAACATTATTGATTTTTGATTTAAATACCGTGAGGCTATAGCGATATCCAACGTAAACACCGAAGATATAAATAAAATAAAAGAAAAGTGTAGTGATTTTATTAAAGAACATTGTTTTCAAATTTGAAATAGAGTCCCATCAATGTAAAATATTTTAATCCTCAAACTTATTTAAAAATTATAGATCGTCCCACGTTTTCTATGTTACCAATAGTATTACTTGATGATAATGTAGAAAAATTTCAATTAGAAATGCAATGGAATAACGATTTAAATGTTCAATGGACAAATAATAATATAAAGTCGCAGGAGTTTTGGATTAATGTTTATAATTAAAATTTTTAAAGATATTGCAGAATTTGCGTTGATGTCGTTGGTACTTCCATTGAGCAATGCAACGGTAGAAAGATTATTTTCATCTATGAATTTTATTAAAAATAAGATAAGAAATAAAATTAATTTTAAATTGCTCGATTCACTTATTAGAATAAAACACATTACTTTCGCAAACACAATATTTGTTGTAATAGTTTTAAAGTAACACCAAATATGTTAAAAAAATTTGTACAGACATGTATGATTTTAAAAAAAATGATATCAATCAAGTTGTAAAAGAAACATTTGTTCTTATAAATAATGAAGAAATTTAGTTTGTGTTCTATTAGTTATGTTAATAAATTGTTATTTTATATAATAATGTAATACGTTTTGTTTTTTTACTTCCAATCATACATGTTTTGAAATGTGAAATCTAAAAGGGAATAAAAATTCCCTTCGGAATTTACAATTTCAAAATTTAGCGCGAATTGGGCGAGATCTAAAGGATAATTCGGCGAATAATACTGTCAAAGAGTTGGCAACTCTGGCCATAATAGATGGCACGCAATATAAACATCAAGCGAGTTGCCATAATAAAGGAATTTCACAGCCTACCGCAGCTCCAGAGGGTGATGTCGCAGCAGTCAGAGGGTTATTGTGGAAGTAAACAAATATGATATTTAGCAAGCCAAATCAGATACTACTGGAAAAAGTGTTAAGATTTGATATAGAAAAATGTTTACCCCTTCTCACGAGCCCTACTAATATTATATACAATAAACGCCAGCTCTAGCTATATAACTGTGGACTACATAGTGGGTCAATGTCAAAAGGGTATTGCTATGTTTGGTTAGAAGGGGAAGCCGGACGTGTTGTGCAAAAAGTCGGTTCAACGTTAAGAAAGTATATAAACACCGAATTGAAAAGCAACGTTGAAGAGTTGATACTATGGATTAATGCGGTGGACAAAACAGAAACATTAAAGTGATTCTTCTCCTTAAACACTTTTTGGCTATCCATCCAACATGAAAAAAAAATAACATTGCGATTTTTAGTATCCGGTCACAGTTTTCTACCAAACGATTCAGATTTTTGAGACATTGAAAGTGCGTTGAAGCTTCAGCAACGCATGTATTCTCCAGACGATTACTTCGAAGTAATGAAAAAATGTCGATCAAGAAACAAATTGAGCGTTATTAGAATGTCATCCGCTGATTTTGTGAGCACATGGTGTCTAGAAAAGAAAACTGAACACGAAAAAGGACGTCCAAAATAACTCTGTCAGCAGGGTTAAGACTAGAGAATTTGTGTTGCTCAAAGAAGAGCCATGTTCAATTTTTCTGTCTCTTGAAAAATAAATAATTTTGTTAAATATTTTTCATTCATTAGTAACAAATGATGATAGATAGTCGGGGTGTAAATTGTAAAAAAATAATAAAAATCCCATAAGCGATTGAAGCGCAGCGATTCATAGCACTCACGCTTTGCTTGAGAAGTCACTCTTTTTCCCAGAGATTGAAGTGAGAAAAAGAATGCTGCGTTATCATACATGTTAACCTAAACATTTGCATCTATTGGTTCTTCATATCTCCTAATACGCCTGCATCGACCCCCCACGTCGAAAACGTCAACTGTGAGTTTGACTCGCTAGTCCCACTTTCTCGTGAATAAGACCCCAGCTCTCGAATGCTGTTTTTCTCAAATCACATTTAAGATATTATGGCCACAAAGCAAACCAATTTCATTGGAAAAGCTGAACGACCTAAAGTCTGTCATGCATTTAATTCCTGACAGCGACAGAGCATATTACAGGAATTTGACATGCGATAATAATATTGACGACGATATCGATGGGTACAATGGACAGCTTAATTTTAACCTGTTAACCGGGGAGTTCCCGTTCAAATTATGCAACTGTACCGGGCGCGTATTGTTTCGCTAGGACGTGTCAATACGTCACGCCCGGAGACCGTCATTTCATATTTCAATATTTTTATTTATACATAAAATAAATGAAAAGTTATGAAATATATTACATTTATTAATATTTTTGAAGTACAAAAGGAATCACAAAACAAGTAAAAGCACGTAAATAAAATAGAAGTACACCATACGTACATATAAAAATTCAAAACTCATTTTCTGTGTGATATATTTTAAAACAATTATTAATACATAATGCTACACTACAATTTGGACACCAGTAAGTAGATTCTTTTCTAGCACCTTTTTTGTAACACACTCGACATTTCCGAGATTTAGTTTTTCCTGCATTGCTTTTCATTTGCTCTGGAAAATGCCTTTCCACTAAGCGTGATGGTTTAGGCGTAGAGCTGCTTGTTGATGGCTTTGGGTGGGTGTTCACGATATTGTTATCAACTAATTTCTCTATACACTCTAACAAAAAATGAAGTAGGTCCAAATGACCTTATCCTTTTTATACAAAATATATGCATTTAGTCAGCACATATCAATCAACCGTAGAAATATTTTTTATAAAATATTTTTACTCTATTACGAGCAGCCGTGTAAGCCACCATGACTCCATCTCCTAAATCTACGCCGCCCATATTCTTATTGTAATCTAAGACAACATTAGGTTTTTCTTCACTTCTTCCTCTCTTTTCAATCATTGTCTTTTCGTCATTATGAATTGAACTGAGCAGCAATACATCCTTTTTATCCTTCCACTTTAAAACCATAAGTTTGCCTTTGTATCTAACAATATGTTCATTTTTTTTCAATTGTTTTGTTTTTATTTCACTGGGGATACCGATTCTATTTATTCTCATGGTCCCCACAATGTCAGTGTTGTTTTGACATAAGATTTCAGCCAAAGAACCGAAGTATAAAAATTGTCTAGGTAAATTCTATACCCTTTATTGAGTAAATCATGTACTAACTCTAAAACAATTCTTGATGATTGTTTCTCTTGAGGGTAATTTGAACCATAGTTTGTATCCTTTCCTGTATATAAAATGATGTTTTGAACGTATCCAGATTGGCTTTCACTCAAAATGAATAGCTTCATGCCAAATCTAGCTCGTTTCGTTGCTATGTATTTCTGACAGGATAAATTCCCTTTCCACAATAAAAGAGACTCGTCGACACATATATCTCGTTCACAAACATAAAATGTTTTGAACTTTTCTCTCAAATTATTCATAATTGGATCAATTTTGTATGTTTTTTTATGAGAAGTTTTAAGATCAAAACTTAAATTGTCTGTAAAATGTAAAAACTTACACAATAATCCAAATCTGTTTTCGCTCATAGCTTCAGGAAAAAAGGGTGTTTCAATAATTCTTCTTCTAGAAAAATAACACTCTAAAGTTGGTTTTCCAATTATTCCTTGCAAAACTAGGAGCCCCAAAAATATCTTCATCTCCGCTTCATTTGTTTCCTTCCATTTTCGAAGTCTCGAATGTGGTTTCAACTCCGGATTACTGGCAAAAAATTGAGCGGCATACAAATTCGTTTGTTCTGTTATTAATTTTATAAGATCGTCATCTAAAAACTTCTCTAGATAAAATACAGGAACTTTTTTTGAAGGAGTATTGAATGTTTTTCCCGGATGCGCAGTGAATGGAAATGGCGGTCTTTCTGCATTTTTAGGCATCCATTCTTCAGAGACATTGTTGTTACTAGGACCACTTTCATCCACCTCTTCATTATCTTCACTCTCAGTATCGCTCAACTGTGTGTCGTAGTCAAAATCATTATTAGATGACTCCGATGACAAACTCATAATACGTCTCCTTCTTTTACTGGTCGTTACATCGAATTCATCATCACTGATATCGCTCTCATTCATTTTGATAAACACAAAATAATTTTTATAAAAAGATTAGAAATAAAAATAATATATAATAGAAATATTTTTATAGACATTGTATGTATTTGTAAGCATTTAATTATATAGTTAAATAAAATAGGTGGTAAGTGTAAATACCTACCCGTAACTGGTCACATAAAACACGTCTATCACTCACTATAGCAAAATGGTATTGATTCCATACGCATATTAAAATCATGTTGAGACACGCATGAATGACGTATTATCATAATCGAACGAAAATATACGTCCCGTTTGTTCCTGGGCGCAAATTAATTTTCAAGGACGTATTCATATGTCCTACCCGTACCCGATACAATATCACCTGACGCATTTATGCGTCTTGCCCGGTTAACAGGTTTTAATGTGGAAATCTAAATGAACAAAATATCTTATATTATCGACTTCATGAAAAAAGAAATGACCTGACTTGAGTCCTACCCTTATTCCTTCGAGGTTTATAGTACCCGCTGTGGAGAATCACCACGGGTATTCTAGCTTAAAATGCAGATAGAATTCGCAACTATTTTATTTGAATTGATAAACTAACAAAAATTTATATTTTTGTTATCAACAATATTAGAAAAACAAAAAAAGATTGATATTTTTGCTAGATTTTCTACTCATTTGAGATAATGATTATAAGTGGTTGCTATATCTATTTACATTTAATGGCAGGATTGGCATGGATACTCCAACGGGGCTGCCACAAACCTCGAAGGGATGAGGGTAGACCCAAGACAGGTCATTTCTCTCTTTATTAGGTCGATAGTACATAACGATTATAAAACAGAAAAATATTTTAATTATAACTTTCGTTCTTTTTTATTATTTGGTTTCTATTATTATCATTATATTATAATAAAAAAATCATATAAATATTTTTTTATACCATTATTATAAATCGTTCTTTCAGCACCCCATTACACCTTTCGATGATAGAACTCGCTCTCTTATGCAAGGTGTTTAACCTGCATTCTTTAATGCGTTTTTCTGGTATACCATCAAAAGGTGTTAACAGCCATAAAGGGTAACCAGAATCACCTATAAAAATACATATTTATTAGGAAGATAGACAAAAATATGTTTAAATTAGTTACCAAGTGGATGGTACCCTTCGTGTCCGCTACGGTACAATTTTGACAATGCAGCATTTAGAATGGAAAGCTTCCAAATGCGTGCGTCGTGCGAACTACTGGGAAATTATGCGTTAATGTGAATGATGCGGAGTTTATTTTCACACAGCTAAATATTGTATAAATAATATTATTTGAATACTTAAGTAGTATAGAGGAATACGTTACCAATTGCACATTAATTGAATGCTGAGACTTTCGGTCGATGTAAATCTCTTCGTCCGTGACAGGAGGTTCAAAATTGATGTAGGTGCAATTAAATGCATCCTCTTACTCCCAGTAGCTGATATTGCTCGAAAAATCTGTGTTGTAATTAATTAAAAATTCATTTTTGAAATTTATAAATTAGAATTATCAATTTAATTTTTACCTTATTGGTCGAGTTTTTAGCTTTTTTACATTAGCCACGATAAATCTATTGAAGATATCGGGCTCATTTAAGGCTTCCACAACTTCGTGAATGCACCGCGAAACAGACGATTGCGATAACATCATGAAATGCATGTTACCGGTGCCATCTTGATAGATGCCGCTAGCAAAAAAATGCAATGCGTAGAGAAACTAGGAATTATACTATCAAGCTTTATTAACTAAATAAATTATGGATGTAATGGTTACCTTTTCTGACACATCAAGTTTACTATGCGAATTAAGCAAATAGGGGCGCAATAATTCGTTGATAAAATGGAATGTGTGCTTGGAAAGTCGAAACACTTTCCGAAATTGTTGCTCGGTAAAATTAGGCTGGGGATCTTCATTCGCTACTAACTCTACCATATTCAAGTTGTGTCGTAACATGATAATGTACTTTTGCACGCGTTTGGTGAACAAATAACGCAAAAATATGCATATTGCTAAAATGCGTTATATACATACATGGTAGGGTTACTGCCAAATTTTTTATTCATTTAATGAGCTTTTTATAGTTTAAGTGGAAAATCACCGGCTTTTACCTGTACCTGAACTTGTACCAGTACCTATACCTTGTAGCTTGTACCTGTTAATATACTGTAAAATTTAGAGAATAGCAAAGGGTTGGTATGTTTCAAATTCGCAGAAATACGTATTGATATACAATTTGTATAGTACGCATAACTGCGTAAAATCAACATGAAATGGGCGCCTAAATACATAACGTTATAATGTATACTGCGTAAGGCCTTTTAAATTTCGACGCTTTATTGGTTGGCGAATTATTGCTTATGATACATGTTGTAAGCGTTGTAAATTGATGGCACACAAAAAGAAATATTACATCAATAACTTTTATTTCAATTTAACATAATTTGATATCGTATTTTACAATTATTATATTGTACCTCAATATATCGCAAGTGTTTATTCCGCTAAAGATGTATGAAGTTGAAGAAGCGTTCAATGGGTCTGATTTTGTAAAGCATTCTTAGTTATCACTATCTTCTGATGAATCAAAAATCTGGTAAAATAAATTTTTAATTAATTCCTCGCACATTTTTTGAATAATATGAATTATCGGAAGTACATTATTGCAGCGACGTATATTTTGAGACTTCTCGCAACGATGACCGAAAGGTTCAGCACTCAATTAATACATTACCATTTTCACATAAATAGTATTAAATAAATATTTTATATGCAATACTTATTTGTATGACAATAAACTTGGAATCCTTCATATTAACACAAAATTTACAGGTAGTACGTACGACACACGCATTTGGAAGTTTCCCAATCTAAATGCTGCATTGGCAAAATTGAACCGTAGCGAACATGAAGAATGCTATCTACTTGGTAATTAATTTAAACTCGTTTTTCTCTATTTTCCTAGCAAGTACAGTTTCTCATTGAAAGATGTAATGGCGCGCTGAAAGAACGATTTAGATGATGGATCCAGTCACAACCAAATCGGAAGTTTTTAATATATAATATAAAAAATATTAATACTTGCTGAATTGTTTACTCTTGATGATTGTCCAACCGGCCCAACCTATCTATTTGGAGGAGGATGAGAAATGAACCATAGGCAAACAGAAAATACGGCCAAAACGGCAGTTATGAAACAACGGTTGTTCTTTTAAGGGGTTATCACACCTTGTAACTTTTAAAAAATCAAAAAAACAACAATATAAAAAAAACCAAAAAAAATCAATAAAATTATATTTAAAAAATAATAATATAAAGAAAACTACAAACTATACAAACTATATAAAAACTACAAAGTATATAAAAAATAAAAAACAATACATAAAAAAACTACAAACTTTACAAAATATATAAAAACTACAAAGTATATAAAAAATAAAAAAAACAATATATGTATATAAAAAACTACAAACTATACAAAATATATAAAAACCACAAAGTATATAAAAAATTTAAAAAAACAGTATATAAAAAACTAAACACTATAAAAAATAAAAAAAACATATAAAATATGTTTAAAATAAAAACTTCTTTAAGGTTGCCTGTTTCTTAAATTTTTTGATATTCTTTCCATCCAAAGTTCTCGTTGCCGGTAGTGTGCCGCCTTCATCTTCCTTATTCTGAGCATATGCCTCTTTTTTCAAGAATAATCTTTCCACAATAGCGTTGTAATAGTCCTTGGAGCTTCGCAACCTGTAGAGTAATTGCGGGTTTCTAACTGATGATGGCTCGGTTGTCGGCGTCGGCCATCATGATGTCGTCGTGGTCGTTGTCGTCGTCGTTGCCGTTGTCGACGTCCTCATTTTTTTTGTTTTGGTGACCTTCCAAAGAACACGGTTTAATGAATTCACTTAAGGCGTTTTCGACCGCACTTAGTGGTTTATTCAAAATAAAATTTGATATCATTATATCAAATAAGTACATTAGGAAAAAATATTTGTACATACCCTTCTGCACAACTTGGCAGTTTTTTTCACCGGTCCCATTTCGTTGAGTTGGTGTGTAGTCACCTCCCCAGCCGTTAGATATCTTTTCTTTGCACCTCATTCGAGATGCGTTGAGTGTGCATTTGCGTGTGCTCCTGCACAAATCTTATCAACGCAAACTTTAGTGCCTCTGCAACAACAATTTTTTTACTCGCAACAATATTTTTATTTCCTGACATGCTGCAATTGAAAGCTTGCGGAAGACAAATTTAAAAATGTCTTTTGGGGTAGCAACCTGTTACTGCATCCCCAGCTCGAGAACATAAGCAATAAAGCCATAAAAAACAAGAATTTTTTTGTAAAAAATCTAAGACCAAAGATGTGATGCACTCGAGAAAAAAACATGTTCACAAAGAAACGCAAATCGAAGATTGGGTATAAAAAAAAAAAAAAACCTAGTAAAAAAAGGGGAATATATTAAAAGGTCGTGCCTTAAGGGCATACGAACGCTGGTATTTAGGAAAGCTTGCAAATTAATTATTTACATTAAAAATATATAATAATGTATATATTTTTTGAAACTTCATGCACAATAGAAGGAAGTGCAGTAACTATAAATACTATGCAATACAATATTTTGCATCAGATAGTTGACATGGCTTTGTTGCTTCGTTGCATGATAGTAAGGGTGAGAGAGATAGTGATATACAGAAATTCCTAGAAGAAGAAAAGAATACATTTTCGAATGATGTTTTATTCAAAACTAATACACAAATTTTATATAACGTTTAACAATGCAGAAAATTTTTACTATTGTAAAAAATGTATAAAATTCGTTTACGACTATATAAATGAAACATATTTTTGAAAATGTATACATACTTACCCAGCAAACCACAAATAGTCAATCGACCGTCGAAGTGTTATGGAAGTCCGACGATAGACAGTCGGACCGACGTCGAACTTCGACGTCGCAATCTAGCCTATAGGTTACGTCGGATGACGGTCGTTCGACAAACTACTATTCGACTATATCCTGACTTCACTTCAACGTCGAATTAACTATTATTATTGACGTAGAATCGACTATTATTATTAGCGTCGAATCGATTATTATTATTGGCGTCGATCTCTGACTTTAGATCGTCTTAAATAATTTTTTTAGGAACGGAGAAAAAAAGAAAATAATTATTTAATTGATTTATATTAAAATAAAAATATTAAAACACAAAAAACAATAAAAATATAAACTAAAGTAAAATACATATATTAATAAAATATTAAAAAAACTATCAATCTAAAAAATATAAATAAAAAAACTATAAATTGAAAAAAATTAACAAAATACAAAATATATAGACTAATTTTAAAAAAGTGACTATAAAATAAAGAAAACAATATTTTTTATTCTGCATTTTTTGAGCGGCATCCAATACGATCCGATGCGTATTTTAAGTAGTATTTGATGCGTTGGTTTACTTGGTCATGTGTTGCATCAGTGCAAAACTTATTATTTTGAACTCCAACTAAAACAAAAATAAAAATATGTAAGAAAAATATTGATCACATTAAATATTTAATTTTATTTATTACTGTTTATTGAAAAAAACACTTACCATCAATCAATTTTAAGATGTTTTTAAATAATTGCGATAATGTAATTTTTTTATTTCTGCCTTGCCAAATCATTTTCGTTGCAAAATTTTTATCAAACAGGAAATTTAAAATGTTTTTTGTTGTTGCTTCCAGATTTGACCCTCCCAATATTTTGAATTGATTTATCTGAAAAATAAAACATTGTTTGTACTATAAAGTCTTAATATGCAATTTCAATAATTAGACTCACGTAAGATTTAAAGGTGGATATGTCCCCTAAAGCCTCATTTAACGACTTTAATTCCTCGACGTTTTGTAAGGGTGGGATATTTGGACTGAACTCAAAATCGTTTATAGAATTTGCTGCAGACACCAATTTTAAAATATCGTCCATCTTTTGACTCAATTGTTACTGATTTATTAAAATTTTACTGAATATTTTATCCCGTATGTATGCACTCTTGCACATGTCGCTTTTGAACGGTTTTGATGATCTAGTGGCATGCGTCCACTTATGAAACTTCAGGTTTCAATTCGTTGTGAATCCTTTATTGCACACCTCGTATGTGAAGGGCCGCACACCGCTGTGATTCTTCAAATGCGTCTCAAGCGAATTGTGCATTAATATACATTTACACACCGGAAATTCGACGTTTTCGTCCATTGCCTTTGCGTCTGGCATGTATCGCTCGTCGTGCGCAAGACTCATATGGCGAGTGAGGCTCGCTGTATGCACAAATTTGGCATTGCACTGCGTACAACTTTTCGGTTTCTTCTCGTGCATCGTCCATTTTTTGACTCAATTGTTGCTGATTTATTAAAATTTTACTGAATATTATATCATAGGTTACAGTAACAATAACAAAAAATATTAGACAACCGCATTATTTACCATGGATTTAAATTTATACCAAACTTTGCCTTTATCAATGCTTCTAATTTAGCTAAGTTGTTATCCTCATGTTGACTTTTGTCAGGAAACTTTGGTGGCATTTCTTCTTCTGATGAACTGTTCTTCCCCACTTAGAACACTTCTATATTCCAGTTGTCTTAATTTGTCGCTGGCATCTAAATAATTTTCTGGAACATAAAATTGCAAATTCAGTTAATTGAGTATTAAAAGTATGACATTTTTTACATGCCCTTTCCAGTAGTTTGTATCTGCATATTTGGCACATGCTTAAATTCAAAGCAATGTCGTTTTCGATTGGATTTCGCTTTGAATTCGAAGTTTTTAAGTAACTTGGATAACACCAAAGATGTTCATCTTTGCTTTTATAAATCCAATTACTGGAAATAATGTTCATAGATGCCACTCCATTTTGTGTCTCGTCAGGGAATTCGACAATTAAATATTTTCTATATACATAAATAAATAATTAATAATAAACTATAGATATAAAGGCATTACAATTAAGTTGTCATTTATATTGATGCTATCTAACTTATTTACAAATTGAAAAATGTTACATTTGCAATCATCCGCCAATTTAACATAAAAAAAATTTAAAATGAACTATCGGATGGATATTTCGACACTGGTTTAATAATTTTCAGCTCTCTTCCAATAAATCTAATTTCATTTTCATGTTTTAAAATAGAATTTATTTTCATAAAATTATTATTTTTAAGAAATATATAATTTTCCCCTTCTTTATTGCAATTTATCGTACAATTATCTATTAATATGTTTTTATATATAATAAATAATAAAAAAATAATTAATAAATAATAAAATGTTCATCTAATCGTCGACAAATCTGTTAGAGTGGTTGATTGCCTTTTTTTGATTTGCTTTTCATTATGTACAAATAATTTTCGAACTCAAAACAATTTATATTGTTTAAGCATCCAAAATTTTGAGCATCTGCTGACAAATACATTAAGCTATGTACATTATTAACACAAAAATTAGTACCATATACTTTCTTACTTTGTTGTATTAAAAAAAAATAATTTATGAGCATAATTATTATACTTATCATTTAGTGTTTGATACACTAAAAATTTTATTACATAATGAAGTGTTAAAAATGATTGTATGCATTTACTCCCAAAGAATCCTTTAAAACAACCAGACCATAAAATAATAAAAATTGTCTGAATTCGGTTGCTTTCCACCTTTGAATTTGTTAGGGTTGCAGCAGCAAACTGTAGAGGAAAGAATGTAAGTTGCTTTCGCTGGAGACGCTTTATTTGAACTAGGTAATGTTTACATAAATAAGTTGAACATTTATCCATTGCATAGCAATATAATCACTAATCTCATAGCAATATAAATAATAACAAATAATCACGGCCGCATTTGATATTCTAACAGAATTTCATTCATTGACCGCGGCTTACGATTGAATTCGCAAGGCCATGTTTTTGAAATTATCGCGCATAATTTGTCGATTGATATAAAGTCAATGTTTTTAAGCTTTTTAAATGCATTGCTGGCATCCCTCCATATAAATAATAATTTCCACATTAGACCCAAACACCACAACAAACACATATAATCGATGGGGAATGCTGATATCATATTTATATTTAATAATTTTAATGGAGTATCACCTCTATGGTGGTCTTTATTAGCCATTTCGACAAAATTATTATTTGTGCGTAAATGTGCCTTGCAATCAAAAAAAAGCATACGCCTTTCCTTATGCATACCTTTAATTTCACATCCAAAATAAGCGTTATGATTTTTCATATTTTTAATAAAGGCTCTAGCTGGTGTATCACAAATACAGTCTTGACAATTTACATTATATTGTGCATTGTTACTGGCAGTAAATCCATTTTTTATAAGGTCTGGCAATTCAGCTATAAATTGTTCTAAATCTAACTCCAATTTAGGTTTGGTTTCGTCGGAATATATGACAACCGGAAATGGATATTTGTAATTTAAATTGGTAATTTTGCACAAAATAGGCCAGAATGATATGGAGGTACTCATCGAGTAAAACATCTTAGAAAATTTCACTTGTGTTAATGTTATTGCAAACTATATTAGATTTGTCGACATTTTTAAATATTACTCCCTCCGTCCGAAAATATGGTATACATTTTAGGGATTTTTGTTGTCCGGAAATATGGTACACATTTGCGAAAAAATAAAATAAATGAAAAAATGTACATAACAAGTATATTATATTAACTTTATTTGAAACATTTTAATTAAATAAGAATGATTTTTTTCACTCGAAATTTGATTTGGTTTTATTGTACGCTTCTTTGAAACATACATATTATTCTAGCAGTCCACCTTCGCGACGAAGTTTTTCTTTACTTAAATGAGCTTATTCTCCTTCATCTGCTGTAATAATTTTTCTAATATACCTTGACGTTGTTCTTTGGTTAATTGTTTATATTTGGAATCCCTTTTTTCTAAGTTTAACAAATTTCCTTCAGAATTTTCCATATTCGTCTTGCAGCGGTATTAACTTTATTTGTCTCAAGAAACACTGATGTTTGAGCGTTAAGTTTTTAATTAAGAATGATATTGCTTAAGTCAAATATTTCAGGTTATATTGTCATGAGTATTTACTATAACAATGTAATGACAGTTGCCAATTTATTTTTATAATCACGATAATCTACGATTTTTGTTGAAATGTATACCATATTTCCGGACGGAGGGAGTATTATATTATTTCATTTCTATACTCACGTAGATTTAAAACTGTGAAGAATAGAATACTTTGATTAATATTTAACACATGTTATATTTTTATCTCCATAGACATATGCGTAGTTCAACTATCTGTTCCAATTTATGCACCACTCGTTTTTATGTTGGTACTTGCATCAACTTCGTTATGGTCGCTACCTAGAGTATTCATACGCAGTGCAGATACGCAAACGTTTTGGCGGTTAATAGACAACCGATTACATGATGACAATATTTATAGAAATGTAGAGATATCGTTCATGAAATTATACAAATTGGCAGTATGCCTTAGAAGATAATTTTTTGTCAATTTATATGCGATTTGACCACAATTTCTTTTTTCTGGTATATTTGCCGCCTTTTTGGTCAAGGTACTGCATGGGTGTAGTAAATTTAATTTAGCGTATAAACTAGACGTGACCGCGGCTGAAAATTAGCATAATCGAAAAGAGCATTAATTTTTCTATAAAACTAACTTGAATTGTAAATTCTAAATGTTTACCGTTAACGAAAGTTCAAGCCATCGCGAGTTGGTTACACCTATTACATAATTATAGTTTATATTTAATGCATAATACTAGTTTTAGTTTACGAATAGGTTTTACTATTTTTTAAATTTACACCATTGATAAAAGTCCGCCAATCAAATCAAAAAATAATAGCGTGCGGGGCACGTGTTAGTAGGGAGTGTTATGAACATGGCGAAAAGAGTATATTGAGCAGAATTTTTAGCAGCAATAAAGGTTATTTGTAACCCTACTTGAAGATTGTCTTCAAAATAATTCGGAGAGTGGAGTGACATCCTATACACTATGTGCACTGATTACATGCAGCCTCCAATAAGGCAGTGTAAGCGCTATTTGTAACCCTACTTGAAGATTATCGTCAAAATAAATCGGAGAGTGGAGTGACATCCTATACACTATGTGCACTGATTACATGCAGCCTCATAATATCTGTAATGAATGTGAATCAATTATTTGCCTAACATGTAAAGCGGACTTCCCGACGATGCTAGATGCTTTGCACCAGAAAGGCTTAAATGCCCATAAATGGAGAACTAGAACAGTGTCATAATTGAATTTGTTTACTGCTGATTTTGCCTCTAGAATTTTCAACTTCAATATCGCATCATTTGTTTGTAAGTCTTTTAATTCGTACACAATTTCAATTCTGTAACAGGCAATTTCCGTTATTGCGTTTTACATCTATCATCAGATGCAAAGACATCAGAAAGGACAAAAAAACTATGAGTTTAAAACCTCATTTTTGACAGAGGATTACACTGGGCAAACGTTGCTTTGTGTGGACAGTGTTCATCGGTGCCATTTGGCGAAATTTCCGACGAGGAACTCAAATAGTATTGGGTGGGCAATAGTTTAACAATATATTGTTAAATTCTATTATTTCGTCATATTGTCAATCTTAATCAATAAATGTCTATATTTACTCAAATATTCATTTTATCTATCTATGCAAATTATACGTTTATTGAAAAAACAATATAGGTACCTAATCAACAAAGTATTCGAGGATTCGACGAAAAATTCACGACTTCATAGTGAAATAGTATCTTATGTAATAGTACATAATTTAGGGATTTATGGGCATTAACCCTTTAGCTGTGGCTGTTGTCAATAGACAACAGAACAAAACTTTTCTGAGGTACGGGTGTTGTCAATAGACAATTTGATGATTTTAAATAGAAACAGGTATCGCTTATTGACTCTTCTATTTTCTGTGTATGTTTTATCAATCTCAAATATGGTTCAGTTACAAACCAGATATAATATTGCAAAATTTCTTGTTTTTATTGGGCTTTTGTTATAAAACTGGTAGGAAAGAGGAGCGTTTTTGCGTAATTAGTATCAGTTTCTCAATAAACACTCGTATACATTTATTTTAGTTTCTAGAGAGACATTTATTTTAATATAAACAAATATGAACTTATAATCTTAACCCCCTCAAGGGGGTGACATTTACTATTATTACTTTTTTGGATTTTTTTGCGATTTATATTGAGTTTTGCTTTGATAATACAAATAAAATCAAAGTGGAATCGCTTTAAAATTGCTTTGCAATGCGAATTCTTCTTACAAATTACGCCTTTCTATTATAATCAATGTAAATTAAAATCTATTCTCAAACTAAGGATACAAACCTCTAAGGTAGGTCGATAATATCATTGGCAAGCAGAATCACATAACAACTTATAGGCGCAAACTATTAACTCAAATGTTAAAAAGAACTACTTCTTAAGATTTCGAAATATCAATTTGCGCCTATGAGTAGTGATGTGATTATGGTTCCTAATGATGTTAGGAATAATAATCACGTAAAAACCCGTAAGTAAAAACCTCAACTTCAAGTATTAAAAAGAGCAACATTTTACTATTTTCCTTATAATGTTGAATACCAATTTGTTTCCAAACATTATTAGAAACCAAAATCACATCACAACTCATAGGCGTAAATTGATATTTGGCGTAGTATGCCAGATCTTAAGAATTTACTGTCTTTAACACGTGAGATAATCGTTTGCGCCTAAACGTTCTTATGCAATTATTGCTAAAATTCTGCAGAATCGTATTCGTATGAGAACCTATATTCGCAAATTGATATTTGTCGTTAGAGAAAATCTTAAAACACAGATGCTTATAACACATGAGGCAGAGGTTTTCACTTATGGGTTTCTATGTGATTATGATTGCTAACATCATTAGGAATCATAATCACATCACAACTCATAGACGCAAATTGATATTTCACACAGTATTCGAAATGTTAAGAAATAGTTCTCTTTAACACTTGAGGTAATCGTTTCCGCCTATAAGTTGTTATGTGATTCTGCTTGCCAATGATATTCTCGACTTACCTTAGAGGTTTGTATCCTTAGATTGAGGATAGATTTCAATTTACATTGATTATAATAGGAAGACAAAATTTGTAAGAAGAATTCGCATTGCAAAGTAATTTTAAAACGATTCCACTTTGACTTTTTTTGTACATATTATCAAAGCAAAACTCAATATAAATTGTTGCTCGAAAAATCCACATTTTTTGGGTCCTGCGAATGCGATATTGTAAAATATGCCCCTATCAAAAGGACCTGATGGACCCTCGGACAAGGAGAACCATTATGCACCATAGAAGTGTTAAGTTGACCTCAAGCAAAAAATGTCTCGGTTTTGCGCATAAGTTTTTATTTTCTACGAAGCTATAGGGTCTTTTAATAGCGTTCGAATTGAGTTGGAACTTGTAGTATAATGTTTACTAAAATTATTTATAACCAGAAAAAAGGTAAAAAGAAGTTTACAATAATAAAAATAAGCTAAAATTATAACATACACAGTTTCTATAAAAGTGCATTTTTATTGAAACCAGTTTTAAAAAAATTGCGTTCAGCACAACAGATTTATAGAAATGTTTTGCGTAGTCAAAGGGTTAAAAACCTGAACAGAAGTCTGTTCCTATAATCCAATCATTCATTTTAGTTTATTTAAAACTTTTTAATTGCTTATCTCGAAGCTGTTTAAAACATAAACAACGAGGGTATCATGGATATTCCAACTGAAAATTTCAAATTCCCGTATCCTCCGTACCTGCTACAGGATTTCATGCATAATTTATATGAAACCATAGACCAGTAAAATGGGATTTTCGAGAGTTCTATTGGAAATGTGAGCGTATTTGTATACATATCAACAGATATTATTCTTGTTATTATTTTTATTTTTAGCCTTATTATGCCAGGAATTACATACAAGCAGGTGCACGCACCCGGGGAATGGGTTCGCGGATTTGAATCTCCCCAAAACTGCAAAGATACAAAAGATACATGAATGGTTTGATAAGTTTCAGACTTTTTTCGTTTTTTTTGTTCTTGTTTTTTTTCTATTGCTTACTTTTTTCAGTATGCAGACGCGAATTATTTTCAGGTTTATACCAGCTGAGCAGTACATTGCATCATTTGTTCGTTGCACCCATAGTTCTACAAGTACCAAGCAAACCAGACCTTTGTATCTCTGCGCATGCGCAAAAGGAAAGCGATCGTCAAATCCCAAAATAGGGTAATCTTTAGTGAACGGACACGTTACAAAAGTGAATTTAATGGCGATTTTTTTCGTAACGTCCTGTTTTCTAATAAGGCTGGTTTTACCCATTATAGGTAAGTAAATAGGCACAATATGCGCTATTGGAGTGTAGAAAACCCAAGGTGGTTGCGTGCAGTTCAGTGTCAATGTCGTTAGACCGTATATGTCTGATGTGGAATTATTGGGGACAAAGTAGTTGAGCCATACTTTATTCATAGTACATTAGATGGGCAAAAATATCGAATTTTCTTGGACGAAGAACTACAGGAACTTCTCGCGTATGTTCCTATTGAACATTGACAAACAATGCGGTATTAGCACGATGGCTGTCCCGCACATAACTCCAAAACAGTTCGTGAATCCCTAAATCGGGATTATAGAGATCGGTGGATCTGTAGGGGTGGTCCACTTACCTGGCCTGCCAGATCTCCAGACCTAACACCATTAGACTTTTTTATGGGGCTCTCTTAGAGACGAAGTTTATAAGGATGTGCTTACAACCCCCGAAGATATGATAGCACGGATTCGGAATGCCTGTCACAATATCGATCGAGAATTTTTGCGCACAAAAGACAGCCGTTTTGGCTAAATTTTTGTGACTAAAAATAAAAATCAAGAAATGGTATTCAGTTCGAAACTTAATTAATATACAAGAATCGTAAGTACATGATAAATTAAGTGGCAGTTTACATCCAATCATATTTGATGAAATCGACCAATAATGTTCACATGGAAGCAAATAGAGTGAGTCACGTCCAGTTTTTGGACCAGAGAAAGAAATTGAAGAAATTAGAAGCCCTACAACTACAACAACTTCACACGAAAACAGATCCTAACACATCAACAGATAAGTCTCTTGTATCTATTCATCCAGGTTTAGTCAATCTTTCTAACAAGGAGATGATGCCAATTGGAAAATCGCTTTTGCAACGAGTCTTAGTGCGTTCGATAGCTTACATGTAGCTAATAAAAACCCTAAAGCCGTTTTTATCAATGGGCCTTCGTTAGGGAGAAATTACCAAAAAAAGTTGGGGTTGCGCAATTATGTCGCATGTAAAGAAAAACATTAGAATCTTTTTCAAGTAAGCAGCATAGCTAAGCCGACTAAGGCTCCCGACAATATATTTTTGCGCGGGCGGCGGTGAAATATTATAAAAACATAACTAGTAAAACGACGAGCAGGTATATTTGTCAGTGTTTACTTATAAAGAGAACGTGGTACGAAACAGTAAAAATGGAGACAACGTTTATTGCCAATGAAACTGTCGCATATGTGCAACTTCTTGCAAAGTGCGATATTCCGAAGGAAGACTTGTCGGATGCGGTCGAATATTTTTGTGGTAAATATATTAATGAATAATTAATTATCTGCTTTCATAACGTCACAGTATATTTTAAATTATAATGTAAAATAATTGTTTGTAGATATTGCTGTACGCTTTAATTTACTATTTGCTGACGCCCCACGCAAATTTTCGAATAATTCTAAATTAGTTGGCGGCAAACTTTTCGAAAAATTTATTCAATTAATAGGACAGCATGAAATTTTGGACGACAATGAGTATTATCCAGAGGAAAAACAAAACGTGGTTGTATGCGAAAATATGCCGAGCACAAGTAGGAATAGATCTGATGAATTGGAAGATTATAAACCTCCAAATAAAATTTGTACGCGTAAAGTAGTTCCATACGATACAAAATTAAAGATCGTACTGACAGCACAGGAACATCCTCAGTGGTCGTTCAAAACATTACAGCCTAATTTTAGAAAATATTTAAACAATCCTTCTGATATTACGAAGTATAAAAAAGCTGTTTTGTCAGGCGGTACTTTTCGCGACAAATTAAATGCTATAAAAACTAATGTCTACGATCGCTTTACAGAAGCAAGAAATATGCATCAACAAGTTACGCGACGTTTACTTCAACAGTGGGCTATTGCTGCAGCCGCACAGTATAACACGCCAACAGAAGAACATTCAAATGTTTTTCATTTTGTAGCATCGAGCACGTGGTTGACCAATTTTTTGCACGAGTATAGGATATCGAATCGGCGCGTTGTTCGATATGTGTCCAAAAAACAAGCAATTACACCAGAAGTTGTCCTAAAATCCGCGGAACAATTTCAAAGATTAATTCTAGCAATTTCGCCAGATTACGATCCCGATTTTGTCATTAATACAGACCAAATAGAATGTGAGTATAGAGCTAATGTTTCGCGAACTTACACGCATACTGGAGAATTGTACATAGGCGATTTAAATAAAGTTTCGCATTCATACACCGCCCAGTATTCGCTGACAAAATCTGGGAAATTATTAAATAAAGTATTTATTTGTTTACAAGAATTTTCGGATAACTTTGGAGTACGCGTGCAAAAAGATGTAGATAAACTACTAGAATTATGTAAAAACGTGGTTATTACATGTTCTAAATCAGGAAAACTAACAACATCATTATACGCACAGTATTTAGAAAATGTTGTCAAGCCGTATGTCGGGGACAATTTGTTTTTGTTAATTGTTGATTCCTGGGGAGGACAAAAAAACCTCCAAACGTATAATGAAATATTTCGCGACAAAAATAATAAACCAACATGCAATTTACAAATTATACCGCCAAAATGTACCCCAATATGTCAGCCGTGCGACGTTTATTTTGTAATTTTGTTTTAACATTGTACATGTGTTATTGCATGCGAAATATAATCAGTTCATGATTTTAAAAATGTTTTTTTTATTTCGTATTGCGTTCAAACATCCTGAAATGTCCTTATTTGTACATAGAAAAACAGAATAAATTAAAAAACTAAATGCTAAATGATTAATGTAGTGTCTTTTATATATCCAAAATTGAAAAAAGCAGAGCAGTCGTCGGCGGGACTCGAACGCACGCCGCCCGCGCAAAAATGTATGGACTAGAGTCTTAGTCAGCTCAGCTACGCGGCTAAGCCGATAAAGATTTTAATGTTTTTCTTTACATGGGACATCGTTGCGCGACCTTAACTTTTTTTGGGAATTTCTCCCTAACGAAGACGCATCGACAAAAACGCCTTTAGGGTTTCTATTAGCTACATGTAAGCTATCGAACGGATTATGACTCGTTGGAAAAGCGATTTTCCAATTGGCGTCATTTCCTTCTCAGATAATATAAAATATTTATGATGGATGGGAAACACTATATATACAATATCACTAACGATAAATAAAAATCATACGCAAAATTCATAATCCATAATTGTTTTTACCAAATTCTTAGAATTTCAAACCAACCTATTTTTATATACATAAAATTGCTGGAATATACAGTAAGTTTATTCCCGTGAAATCTAGTTAAAATACCACATGTTTACTGCAATTAATGAAAGATTGGCTAACAAAGTTAATTCGAAATATACAAATTGTTAAGGGAGGAAGCCATTTTAGCGACAATTAGAACAGAAATCAATTCAACGCAAAAACAAACAAACTCACTCAAAATTCCAAAGTACAATACAATAGCAAACTCAAGACCTAAAAGTTATGGAGGTGGCACCACCATTCCTTATAAAATGGACTCAAAATCACCCACTATAACCCAAACCACCAAATTCGAATGGAAGCAACAAATGATATCGACTTTGCACTGCGTGTGCTTCTATCCAATGCGACCCTGAATCTAACGCAACCGTCAAATTTGTTAAATAAATTTTAAGAAAAAAGATTATCCACCATAATGCATTCTTTTCATAATTAATACAATTACAATATAACGTTTCGAAAAAATACAGAAGAAGCGAATCATAATAATTATTGTACATATATTCATGTGTATCAAATCAAATATGGTGTAATATAACATACTGCATTATAACGAAGCAACAAAAATATGTATATGTCATAAGAAAATAAAACATAACAGAAAACCTTTTGTGAGCGCTAATATTAATTAAGAATTGCTCTCATTACATATATGTGGTTAATTGTAAATTAATTCCGTCACATTTATCAATATCAAGGAATTATTAAACTAGCGTTCTCTTTTACATTTATTGGTCCTTTGCGCCGGATCGACTACATATTGCCGTTTACCTTAATATGGTTTAAGAAAATTGTTGCTGATCAAGAGTATTAATGTTTAAAAGTATCTTCGATTCCTTCTATTATTACTCATCATGTTTTTACAAACTGTGCAGGAAATTGAGAAGAATGTAAAGGGCAAAATAAAATATATCCGTCAATTGTTGACAAGATTGGAAAACTATATTATTAATGCACCACAAGAAACAGCCGTATCTAATGCTAAAGGAATATTTGATAAACTTCCAACTGCAAATGAAAAATTGGATATTCTACATTGTGAATTATTATCTGAAAACGATGAACATGGCACAATCATGGGAGAATTTCAGGTAGATGAAAGATTTTATTATAAAAGGAAAAGGCAAGGATTGGACAGATAACGACAGAAAAGGGCAAAAAAAATATAATATTACCTGCATCAAATGAACCTAAATTTAATGGAAAGTATAAAAAATAGTTAACATCCTATGGGTTTGCGAGGATTTTGTCAGAGGAAAAAGTTGCTCAGAATGGAAAAATCTATCAATTGGTGTATTTTCATTCAATTCTGAGAAGAGGCCCGTATTCTTTACATTTACCAAGATGCAAATCATGTCACCATTACGTATACCAGAACTAATTAAAATTCTTAACTCGCTTAGAATGCACACAGGGATGGATTTGAACGCAAAAGAAA
The DNA here is from genome assembly GCA_030264715.1 of Adinopsis sp. GC000173. Lineage (NCBI taxonomy): Eukaryota > Metazoa > Arthropoda > Insecta > Coleoptera > Staphylinidae > Adinopsis > Adinopsis sp. GC000173. Next base: position 25,592 of record JARJDW010013349.1, read on the forward strand.
AATTGTCTATTTCTCATATTAAGAGGTTATATCTACTTGCGCGGCCGAAAAAATACGTATTTTTATGATTTTTTTTTCTAGAAAATATATGCATATTTCTGTACGAAAGTTTCTGGATTCAAAAGAGACTACTTTGATAAAGCTTTCATATTTTTTTTATTCAAAAATATTAATAAATAAAAAAGTTATAAACAATATCCTAGAGGATGTTTTTTAAAACGCGTTTTGCGGTGACCACTCCTATTTCGAATCAAGTTATCCGAAATGAACAAATCCAAAAAATTTTGTTAATATATAAAATTATCTAGTCTTTAATCGTTCGGTTTGGCGAAAAATTTAATAACAACAAAATGGAGGCTATTCAAAGTTTCATGTTTCATATGCAACGATCCAAGTCATTGTTTTCTAAACCTCGATGTCAACAACAGATTTGAACTAATTAACCAAAAAAAAATGTGTACAACTGTTTTCATTGTAAAATATGTAACAAAAAGCATAATACTCGTTTACACATACCTTGTGCAATCACAAATACCAATAAACAATATGATAATGATATTCCATCAATTGGATCCCTTCCTAAAAAATCTTCTGATGCAACAGTTAAAAATCATATTTCTAATCATTGTAATGGATCAAAATCACTTAACAATTACAAACACAAAATGCCCAAAATGCGCTTAAACCTTGTTGGCAACATGCAAAGTAGACGTGGATGATGTCTATGGTAGAAGACACAAACGCTAAAGTTTTACTGGATACTGGACCCCAGTTGAGCTTCCATCACAAATAGCTTTATGAAAAAGCTAATAATAAAATCATTAAAGGCAAATATGCCTCCTGTCGGAATTGGATCGAGCTGCAAAAAGATTATTAAACTTCATTTTAAATATTAAACCTTAGTCAATTTTCACCACTTTCCAGCATCAGTAGGTGCGGATGGATTGAACTACATCCCACATCAATTCAACAGGCAAAAATAAATTATGGATGTGCCGAAAGAGACACCCTATCAACAACCAATTCATCCACAATATCTAACCATTGAGAATCATCATAAAACTAACCACAACGATTTCACAATTTTGTCACATATTAATGTGACTTGCATTGTCTTAAATGACGGCAAATTAAGCCACATATAATTAACAGCCGCTAGAACAATTCTTACAACTGCTTATAGAAGACATCGTCAATTCTTGACAGTTTCCCATCTCACAAATATTGCATTTGATCGCATATTTACAAACATATCTACCACTTCTTTATAAACTAACATATTTATTTATAAATTCCCTGAATCAAATCTCATTGAAGTAAAATTTATAATCACGTTCAAATCACAAATGTGATAAAACGACTGCTTCTTACATATTTTTATGACTAAATATATCCCATGACCGTTGAAGGCGTTACTTGGGTTGGATTGATGGATCCAAAAAGAGTGAGGTTAAGTATTATGATATATTTTATACATCCATAACATAAATTGAGACCTTTACAACTGTCACACAGTTTTTCGACTTGATTCTATTCTTCAAAAGTATTACTTACACTTCAAAAAATACAAACAAAACTTAAAATAATTCACATCACCAAATCACATAGTTTATTTGATTTAAATCATAAAGCGTACAGAGGATGCATGTATTACTTAAATTGCAGCAAAGAATATATTAAATTTTATAAATATTGTATAATTTTGCACGCAAGACATTTTACTTGCTCTTTGTATTTTATACACTGGCCATGTATCAATGACACTGCCTGCTAGCGCGTGCTAGCAGAGTTGCCAACTCTTTTACAGTATTAATCAGTACCAGTGGGCAACAACGTTGCACACGTAGCGCAATACGAATAGAAAAGGATATGTCTGTCCTTTATTACGGATAATTTCAAATCTGATTGGCTCTTAATTTTAACCCAATTTGAATTTAAACAATTCTTCCTATGAAAATGAAAATAATTTTACAAACTATCTATCTATTTATTTACATTGCAATAAAAAATCGATTAATCTTTAAATCTATTTATTTAATATAATAAAATCATATTAAAATATATACAAATATATCAAATGATTTTCCTCTACATGTATTAAAAACTGATCAGAAGATGTGCTACTGCTACATGAAGGTTTTGCGATTGAAGCGGTGTTGTTTCCCTTCAGAAATTTTGTTGGAATGCTTCCCTTCCTCAGCACAAATCTTGGACCCCATAAAAAGCATTCGTACTCAAAATGAACGCCACATACCACAGTAGTCGATGTCACTTTTTTACACCTAGTATTTCCATCCACCTCTTTTGTAGTTCAGGCTCCTTTGGATAACTAAAAATAGAAATGTAAGTAACATGACTAAAACGCAGAGTAGTGAAGCGACTAACGTACCAAGCAAAAGGCACTTACTGGTGAAAAGAAACATCCTTCTTCTTTAATTCCTTGCAAATGCAACAATAATACATGTCGGAAATCTGAATGTGAATGTGAACTGCAACACTATAAAACAGTGTAATGTATTAATAGTGTATATTATGAATAAGTAGCTTAAAATACTTACGTTTACAAAACTATCAATATAATATAATAAAAAGGCTAAGCAACGTAAACGCAAAGATGAATATATTCAACTATAACCCTAGAAAACAGTATAATGTATTAATATTGTATATCATAAATAAGTAGCTTCAAATACTTACGTTTACAAAACTATCAATATATTATAATAAAAAGGCTAAGCAAAGTAAACGAGAAGATGAATATGTATTCAACTGAAACCCTAGAAAATAATGTAATAATTAATATTTTATATTATAAACAAATTGCTATAAATACTTACGTTGCAAAAATATCAATAATAATATTCTAAAATAATATAAAACGCAAAGATGATTAGGTGTTGTTAACTGTCACAATAGTAAACAAGTGTTTGAAATGTGTTTGAAACGTTAGACTCTGGCCACTCAAATCACGAATTACCCGTAATAAAGGATAGTTCGGACGGTTCGGACCTTTCACTTTCAACAACTTGAATGCTGCATGTGAAGCATAGGCGACTGTTACCCACTGGTATTAATCGCCGAATTATATTTCAGAAGTCGCCCAATTTTGAAATTTTAAATTCCGAAAGGAATTTTTATCCCCTTTTTGATTTCACATTTAAAAAAAATGTATAATGGGGAGTAAAAAAACAAAACGTATTACATTAATATATAAAATAACAGTTTATTAACATAACTTATAGAACACAAACTAAAATTCTTCATTATTTATAAGAACAAATGTTTCTTCGGTTCTTTTTGGGAGAGTGGCCTCCACATGTAAACTAAACTCGTAGCTGAAGTAGCTGCGTCCCATTCTAAGCATGCAGCCTCTTAAATACGTGCGCTTTTGCTGGCAATTTTTTCTATTCCCTTTGAATGAGTCAGTGATTTATGAGTTTAAAGTAAACATACCCCACTTGAGTAACAGGCGGTTAGGTTAGGAGTTTGATGTCAACTAGAGTAACCCCCCCTTGTGGGAGTTGTTAGTTAAAAACGGCACGCTTAGAATGGAACGCGGAGAGTAAAATTTTCAAGTGGAGGCCATTCTCAAAAAAAGTACCGTTTCTTCTACAAATTCATTGAAATCATTTTTTTTAAATCATACATGTCTGTTCAAAATTTTTTCAACATATTTGGTGTTACTTTAAAACTATTACAACAAATATTATGGCTGCGAAGATAATGTTTTATTCTAATAAGTGCATCGAACAATTTAAAATTAATTTTATTTCTTATCTTATTTTTAATAACCTTTAACCCCCCCTGCATTTTCATAATTTATAAACATTAATCCAAAACTTCTCCGACTTTATATTATTATTTGTCCATTTAACATTTAAAACGTTACTCCATTGCATTTATAATTGAAATTTGTGTACATCATCATCAAGTAAGTCTATTGGTAACATAGTAAACGTGGGACGATCTATAATTTTTAAACAATTTTGAGGATTAAACTATTTTACATTTTCAAAAATTGTTATATTTGATGAGACTCTATTGCAAATTTGAAAACAAAGTTCTTTACTAAAATCACTACACCTTTCTTTTATTTTATTTATATCTTCGGTGCTTATGTTCGATATCGCTATAGCCTCACGGTATTTCAATCCAAAATCAATAATATTATTTGGCAAATATACTAAATCATTATTTAAAATTTCTAAAATTGAATTTAACGACGCCTGTGAAAAATTGTGCCTGTTAATCTTGGACATAAATAAGGGTTTAATAATTATTCTTAAGCAAGTTAATAATAATGAATATAACTCACCATGGAGAAAAAATAAATCTGCATATTCTTGTTGAAATAATGCATTTACAGTATTAACATGCACAAGAACACTAAACAACGGTTAAATATATAAATATTGTTTCGTCTTGATACATCTCATGCAATGTTCTTGTCATATATGATTTTTCATTTTTGACCTAGCTAACCAACGCGTATCTGACAATTGCAAAAATTGATGCATTTTATTTGTTTTATTTATATTTACAATATTAAAATATTGTTGATATGCATCCCTTCTTATAGCACTATTTTAAAACCAGTTATGGACTTCTCGACAAAGGAAATCTAAGGAGGATGGCAAAATATCGGCCGCTTTAGAACTACATAAGTATTAACACATTTAAATTGCAATCGAGGGGATTTTTTTTTAATAATGTATAAACAGAATGATTTTTTCCACATAAATTATTAGCCCCATCTATTCCTAAACCAATAAGGTTAGATATGTCTAATTTAAATTCCTCTAAATAACAAATTATTGCATTCGACAAAACATCTGATGTTGCACTAGTAATTTCAATCAAGCCTAAAAATATTGTTATAATTTTTTTTCGTTCTATGCTAAAATAGTTAATGCAAATACATAAAATTTTTGATATTGCGAGAACTGGTGCGCTAGTTAACCTGCGCTTAACCTCATTGGTTGATTTTATAACCAAGTGATTCATCTCATAAACGGCGTCTTTTTTACTAGATCGTAAAGCAGCTTTGCTAATATTGCAAAATTCGGTATAAACTTCCTAAAATAACTGGCTAATCCTATGAACCGCTGCATCTCTCGTGCATTTTGCGGAATTGGTATGGACTCAACTGCCTGGATTTTCTGACTCGTGGAAGCAATACCGGCTGCCGACACGTAATAACTTAAATAGTTGATGTTTTCACATAGAAACCGACATATATATATCTATGTGGAACTCGAGGCTAGCTGCGGCTGCTACCTCGAAAGTTTCCTTAAGTGTGGCTAGATGTTCTCCCACATCACTTCACGCGATTAGAAGATCGTCGAAATATAGCAGGAGCTTCTTTCTCTTAATCAGATCTCTAAAAATATGGGTTAAGTACCTCTGGAAAATGCGTGGCGCATTACAAAATCCTAATGGCAAGCGGGTGAACTCGTACTGCCCCATAGGCGTTACAAAAGACGTATACTTCTACGCATCAGGCGCTAGCTGCACCTGGTAAAATCCGTCCTTGAGATCTAGACAGGAGAAGAGTGTTTTACCGCGCAACTGCTCTAAGTGGGCCTCTATATGAGGAGTAGGATAGTTATCGCGCGTTACTATCTTGTTTAATTCGCAGTAATCTCTACACATTCTAATGGCGCCGCCTTCTGCCTTGGCACCATGGCGGCCTGTACAATCCCGAACTGCTATCGGATACCTTGGTTGGCTGCGGTGTTGTCATCGGTTTACGGATCCTATGTTCCTCAGACATTTGCATCAATACTCGATGGAGCTGCGGCAAACTGGAATTCCTTCATGATGGCGTTACGTTTGACGTCCCTATCTTGGATACCATCGATTACAGCCCCGATTGCCACGGGTTCAGTTAATCCATGCTTAAAACACAAATAGAGTTTTTTAAAATAGTAGTCCTCAAAATTCTCTCCGGGCATCCTTCGGGTTGGCCTCGAACCACTCCTTTGCTCGGCCAGTGAGCTTCCTCGCCGCTAGCAAGACCATTTGGGAGTCTTTTAAGCCGTATGCATCCTAAATGTGCTCCATACGCATTCCCCACGATTCAATACTGGCACCATCGGCACCAAGTCTACTATTTCAGATAATGACACGATATCTCGTACTGCATCACCGTCTGTCTTAATCGGTACCATCTTAGACATGTTGCTGAAGCACACATTCACGGTGGCAGCTATGACTTTCGATAAGTCTGCCTCGTGCATACACGTGCTTTCGCCTCTAACCTTACTGTAATCGTTGTACAATTCTTGTCTTATCTCTCGCATCCCACTTCTGAAATCTTTAGGCGTTGTATCAGGATGTTTATTAATATTCGCTTCTTCCATTATTAATTATATTTATTAAATGCGAGAAAAATGATATTTGTTACAAGTTGTGAACGCGTTGCCTTGTGGACGGTCTGTTGCCGATTGAAGTTGCTTTTCCGGCGCACTCCCGTGCTGCCAACTTCAGTCGGCACTACTCATCGCAATAGGTACTTCTTCGTGTCCAACAACTGTTAGTCATGGTGTTAGTAATCTTGAGGTTATTTTTCCTGCTGATTCAAATTACTATAATTGAATCTATTGTGAAGTGAGATAAGTGTTGAAAGGTTTTCTACGATAAGCCATGCATGAAAGCTATTAGAAGGATTGTAGAGAAGATGTAATATACAATGATGTCTTCATGTTGATTGAAGTGGGTTACGTGCAGAAGCCATTACAGGTTGATTTTTGCATATGTAAGGAACTTGGTAATTATAGGAATAATTTGGTTATGCGGGAATGTAAGACAATAGATCAACTTAAGCGGTGGAAAACATTTAATTCTATGTAGATCTAGTATTAAGAAGTCTGAGGCGTTAGCGTGTAACGGGCAATTAAAGAAAATATGATCAAGAAAACCCTCCTGGCCGCAATTACATTTGTCGTCCTGTATTAAGTTAAGTTTATATAAATGAGATGGAAATAGCTCATGACCGAACCTGAGCCTAAACATAGTTTGGCGTAATTCTTTCTTTTTAATGTTGCAAGTTTTGAACCATAATTCTGGTTTGAAAAATTTAACATTAAACGATTTATAATGATGACCTTTCGTCGTTAAATGCCACCAATTTTCAATTTCGTCATGAGAATTATTTTTAATTATTCTAATTATGTCATTTACTGAGGGTTTTAGTTTTCGTTGAGCCAGAGATCTGTCCTCATTTGCCGCTTTGTCAGCTATTTCATTCCCTTTAATTGAGGAGTGACCCGGAATCCATAAGATCTTAATATTAAATTTTTCCTCTCCAAGCCCATTCAGGTAATCTATTATGATATTGATAAGTGAATTTGTTAAAGGATAGGTATTTAAGAATGTTAAGCCTAGATTCGGCCTTATGGATGGAATGTTCCAGATGTTCGTTACCTGTAAGTTTGGAGTCTATAATTACTCCGAGATACTTAAACTTATTTGTTGAAAGGATGTTATCCTGATTGATGTATATGTTTAATGCTTGATTTGTAGAATCCGCTGGGATTACCATTGATTTGGTTTTAGGTACAGAGATCGTGAGCCCTAAATCAGATAACCTTCCTTGAAAAGATCGGAGAGCATAATTTAGGCTGGATTGAATGGTAATGATGGAAGTGTGCGCATAGAAAAGAACTATGTCATCAGCAAATTGAATGATTTCAACTGAATTATCTATTGAAACGTTGATATCTGATAAATATATATTAAATAACATTGGGCTAAGAACCGACCCCTGAGGGAGACCGATCTCGCAAGATCTCAAATATGACTTATTTTTAAGTGTAACTTTCTTATAATTTATTAATTAACTGGACAACCTAATTTTAATATTTTTTTATATAGTAGAGAGGGTATAACATTATTATATGCATCTATCAGATTCAGGAATACGACTCCTGTATGTTTTTTGTGTTTTCAGTTCAGTTCAGTTAATAAGACTGCTGCACACATTTGGGCAGAGGTACCTTTTTTGAATCCCAATTGCGTTTGAGGGATAACCTTATTTGAAAGCGCCCATTTCTCCAGCTGTGTTTTTATAATAAGTTCAAAAATTTTTCTTGTGGTGTTAATCAAAGCAATTGGTCTGTAATTCTCAGGGATACTTCTTGTTTTATTTTGTTTAAGTATTGGAACCAAGATTATTTTTTCCCAGTCCACTGGGAGTTTAATGTTCGAGAAAAAAATTTCATTATAAATTTCTGTTAAGATTTCTAAGGCCGAAATAGGTAGATTTTTTAATACTTCATATGTGATTAGATCAATCCCAGGAGCGGATCCAGACCTCTTTTTACTTAATTCTGATACTGTAGTGATATTTATAGGTTTTATTTCATTTTTATTGAATGGTATTCTGTCGGTGAAAGGAGGATAATCAGGAACCCATAGTGGTGAAAACATGGAGAGAAACTCCTCGTTCCAATCATATTTCTTATTACAATTGTACGAATTATAATTAAATGATCTTTTTAGAATATTAAATTTATGCCAAAGAATTGGCGGATTTGCATTTCTATGAAATGATTTACAAAAAATATTAAGTGAGTTTCTTTTCTTATCTTTAAGGAACTTTCTAGTTTTAGCTGAGTGTCTTTTAAAATTAATAAAATCCGTAAAGAGACCGGAATGATTGAAGGTCCCTAGTAATGTTCTTCTGATTATAATCATTTTGGAACAGCCCTCATCCCACCAAGGGGCTCTGTATTTCTGGGAGAAAGGTTTTTCTATTGGTAATAACTCTTTTATAGTGGAATTAATCAAAGATATTAAAAATGAGTACTTATTTGAAGTAATTACTGATTCTTTCTTAATTTTCTCATCTATGGTTTGAAGGAATGTATTCCAGTTCATTTTTTTTAGATTGTATCTCCTGGGTTTTACATTTAACAAGTTAGGAATATAATTGAAATACGATCATTCAGAACCATAAAATCAGACTGTTGTAGCGCCTTGAAAAGTAGAATACCGTTATTATTGTTGTGCGAAGCCCCCCATTGTCTATGATTAGCGTTGATGTCCCCAAACATAAACGAATTTGTCTGATGAACTGAATTAAGTAGGTTTCCCCAATATTTAGTAGAAAGTGTAACTGAAGGTGGACAGTATATACCAATTAGATTCAAACGTTCAACCTCTATATTAATGTATTGAAAGTCAGTACTACTAGGAGTGACAAGGTTATTTTTCCTGAAAAAATTTATATGGTTTTTGATTGAGAACAAGACTCCCCCCTTCCCATCTTGTCTAGGCTCATCAATAATGTTATACCCTTTAAATCTAAATTTATTGTTTGGCTTCAGCCATGATTAAGCAATGAATATAATATCGGGTGATTCCGAATGAACTAAATTAGATAGTGATTCAAGATTACTATTTATACTTCTAACGTTCCAATAGATAATTTTTAGATTCAACATTGATTATATGTCTATAGTCTCATTACTTGTGGTAAGTGGGTCAAATAGATCGTCATTATTAGAAAAAAGTAAGGATAACAGGGATTGGATAGGAGATTCAGAGATTGAAGATTCGAAATGATTTGGAGCGAGATTGGAAGAAAGGATCGAAAATCTATTATTGTTTTCTCTAGTATTTAGATTAGCTTCATACGTGGAGCAGCAATGAATGGCTGCTATCTCTTTTATTTTTTTCTGTCTATGATATTCAGGACATTTCTTAAGGCTAGGGAGTGTGTTTGGTTCATTAGCTAAATGATCGCCCTCGCAATAATGGCATTTTAATCCCTCAGAAGAAGTACAATCTTTTGTTGCATGATTGTTCCAGCATTTAGCGCATCTCGGATCTATTCTCTTACAAAGTTGGGCAGAATGCCCAAAACTACAACAATTTTTACACTGTATAACACCCCCTACATATAATTCCACTGGAAATGATAAGGATTTGTAGTATACTCTCTCTGTTAGCGTTTTACCTCTGAAAGTGATTACTACGGATTTGGTATGTGTTAATTCTTGCGCATTAAAACGCGTGATTCTTCTTAACGATAGAATTTGTTTATCTGAGTTCAAGTATTCATATAATTTCGTCATATTTATGTTCAGATCTACATCTCTTATTACACCTTGAGATGCAACGTTGAATCTCGGTATGTATGCTTTGAAATCGTTTTCGGTAATTGTTTAGAATAGCCCCCTCACCTCAGAAATCGATGAAATTTTGCCAGTCGATAGATTTTGGCCTTCTAAGCAACGTTTTCCTCTAACAAAATTGTCGCAATCCCATAGGAAACGAGATATAAATTTTTAAAGTTTGACACTAAACAGGTTAGAATATGTATGAAATCGCCATCTTGCACTGATGGAAATATGTTCTACGCATGTGCATGTTCTATTGTTGCCACTATTACAGCGCGAAATTTAAAATGTACTAATTATAAACATTGTAAAGTACATCACAAGAACATTGTAAACTTTTTTCCAACATTTACTATTAACTCCCCCAAGGGAGTTACTCTAATTGACATCATACTCGGTTTGCTGACTTAACCTAAACCTAACCCATTAAAACTCGGTCTGTTGATCTAATCTGAACCTAACCCATCAAACTCGGTCTGTTGACTTAATCTGAACCTAATCCATCATCAACAAACCGAGTTTGGTGGGCTAGGTTCAGATTAGGTCAACAGGCTGAGTTTAATGGGTTAGGTTTAGGTTAAGTCAGCAGACCGAGTATGATATCAATTAGAGTAACCCCCTTTTGGGAGTTGTTAGTAAATGTTCCACCAAAAAGTCTATAATTTTCCCGTTATTTGTTAATCGAATAAATTGTATGAAATTCATCATGATGACTATACTTATATAATGTTTTTGTGATGTACTTTACAATGTTTATAGTTAGTACATTTTAAATTTCGCACTGTAATAGTGGCTACAATAGAACATGCACATGCGCAGAACATATTTCCATTAGTGCAAGTTAGTGCAAGATGGCGATTTCATACATATTCTAACCTGTTTATTGTCAAACCATAGAGTAACTTTAAAAATTTATATCTCGTTTCCTATGGGATTGCGACAATTTTGTTAGAGGAAAAGGTTGCTTAGATGGCCAAAATCTATCGACTGGCAAAATTTAATCGATTTCTGAGGTGAGGGGGCTATTCTAAACAATTACCTTTATTTTTTTTAATGTAAGGGCATTTTAAAATTTTTGTTTCCAAGAGTTTTAAGAGCGAATCACGTAGGTAACGTACTTACATTATTTGCTATACTCTGACTAAACCGATTTCGGGCGTTTCTTATGACCTTTGCTAGCATAAAAAAATGATAGCATTTGGTTCCAACACACTGCAAAAGCATCGATGGCTCTTTTGAGGGAATACTTTTCAGAACGTCTCATCTTTGCCAAATTCTGCTGATTTGACACCTTGCTATTTTTTTCCATGGCATTTTTTGAAATCCCATGTAATAGAGCTCTATGAAGAAGAAACGACGGAAATCGGCTTAGTCAGTATATAGAGAATAAGGAACATCACCTACGTCTGGGGTGGCGAACCTATTTATGACCGCGTGCCATTTTTGTTAAAATTTTAGATTTTTAAATGCTGGTGTGCCAGATATATATACATTATTTAAGAAAATAGATAATTCCGCGTGCCATAGGTTCGCCACCCCTGACCTACGTGATTTGATCTATAAATCTCTCCAAAAGAAAACTTTAAGAATTCCCCTACATTTAAAAAAACAACTTTTTGATTCAAACAATGGATT
>JARJDW010013354.1:0-10428 GCA_030264715.1 Adinopsis sp. GC000173
TAATAAAAACAATACGAATATAGGCTTGCGCTTGCATTGTAATTTAAAAAATGCCTAAACAAACAATTAAAATTAACATAATTTTCTATAACATATTCTGTATGAAATTAATTGTGTTATGTTAATAATAACAATCAATTTCGTTTTTACTTCTGCATATATTAAATTTATACATAACTTATTAATTATATGGTAGAAAATAATTGTTACATATGTGGACACTTAATTATGCAAAAAAAATTAGTTTTTCTCTTCAATCCTTCGCAAATGAAAATTTAATCCTCAGGTATTAGTGTTTTCCAAAAGCAGCCCAATTTCTACTTCTGCCATTCTGTCCATATGTGTCCCCTTCAACTCTACTACAACATTTGTAGGCATTTCTACATGGTAAAATTGTAATCAAAACAATCGCTTCTTTTAATTGCTAATTTCTTTACTAAATTTAGGCATTGTTTTTAAAAAATTAATGTACCTACTTATATCATGTCACAATATCACATTTATTTAAATTTACAACTTGGCATTTAAATAAAATAAAAATGCCTAAATAAACATTCAAAAATTAACATAATTTTATGAAATAATAACAATCAATTTTGTTTTTACTTCTATTGTACATAGGTATTACATTTATTTATGCATAATTTATTAATTTTAAAGTAGAAAATAATGCTTTTAATGATATGTACTTACATTCATTTATGACACCATAAAATACAAAATTAATTAATTTCAATGTTGCAATTCAACAGTAATTGCAATATTCCAACATTGTATCTACAATATGTATTTGAATAAAATAATTGATTTTCCCCATTTTTTCATAAACCGTTTAATTAAAGTAATATATTTCACAAGTTGCCGAAATATAATAATATTTTCTATTATATTCAATTTTGCAATTCCTTTGTTTTGTTTTTTTTTTCATTGCAAAATTTATTGAATCGAACCGAAATATTTTAATAAATATTATTTATGCATTTCAAAATCAAAGTCATTACTTTTCTACAATTTTGTAATTTATTTTTAAGAAACATTCCATATCGTTATTGATGCATCATTATTGCCCACAATGAAAAATATTATAGTTCGATAAATAATGGAACAATAAGGTTTTTACGATATTTGAATGTGTATCACTAATGATATTTAAAGTGATTCATCAAATGGAAAAAGATTTATACTACATTGTTAGATATTATAAATATGGCAATTTGTATAATTTATCCGAAATATTGTAACAAATATGTATTACAAAATCGAAGTTATTACTTTTTTACAATTTTGTAATTTATTTTCAGCTACAATGGAAAATAATTCGTCAAATAATAATGCAATTAATAAAGTTTATACAACATTTGACTGTATCGCAAATGATTTTTAAAGTGATTCATTAAATATTGTGGAAAAGCTCTATTGATAAAATATAGACGTAAACTTATACTTCATTGTTACTATGAAAATGGCAATTTGAAAAATTTATCCAAAATATTTTAATAAATATGCATGTGAAAATCAAAATTAATCAATTTTTTTTTATAACTTGTAAGCATTGTAATAAACATCTGTAATAATTTTCACACCAAAACATTCATTAGTTTTTGTTTTAGGTCTAACGTTATGCGATGCTAAAAGTGAATGCGACGATTATTATAATATTGAGCAAAATAGTTGCATTAAATTTTCTTTGGGGAATGAAATTTTGGATGTAGAAGTGTTAGGAATCTTGAAAAAAATATTATAAGACAATGTTTTGTCAAAAAGCAATGTTTACAAGTGGTGGAATCAGTTAAAAAGAAAGTCGAAAAGGGTTTGAAGATGAAAATCGCTTTGAACGAGCATCAACCCTTACAGACGTCAAGAAAACCAAAGAAATTGTGCTTGGCTTTCTAAATATGTCTGTTCGGGACTTGTTAGTATGTCGAAAGAGTGCTAATATCATTTTGGAAGATATTTTGGGCCTAAAACCTGGAAATTATTGACTAATGCCATAAGGTTGACAATGCAACTCTCACAATGTACTCATTTTTAGTGACTTTATCATCAAAAATCCTGTGCATATCGATCCACAACTACAGAATTTATCTTATTTAGTACCGTATCACTTATCTATCTTAGAATCTTAAAAGGGCACTGTGGAAAAACCGTTTTGGGACGATAGAAAAAATTAAGCAAAATTTATCAATAATATTTTGATAAATAATGGAAGTCATTACTTTTCTGCAATTTTGCAATTTATATTTAAGATCCTATATCATTATTTATGCAACGTCGTTACCTACAATCGAAAATACGAGCATAGTTTAATAAATATTGTAGTAAACTTTATACGACATTTGATTGCATCGCAAATGATATTTAAAGTGATTCATTAAACGCAAAAAGATTGTCGACGACCTTTATATCGATAAAATATAAATTTTCAAACGCACACCACATTGTTATTATAATATGACTATGGCAATTTTTACATTAAACGTCTAATTTACGTCTATCATTCACTGATTTTTTAAACCGCTTTTGCATTGAAATACTTAAATAAATTAATGACAATTTAACATTTAAGAAATTTAATGAATTGCTTGCCACACATTCCACAAACGCGCGTGAAAAAAAATTAAAATTTATACATTGCATTGCATTAATCAGCGATGTTACTTAAACACTAAATCATAGTGATTGTGATTTGCCAATTCTTACCCATCAATTATTTTTAATTAATTTAATGGCGAGTTGTGTTGTGTGCACCTATATCCGCAGCCAGCCACATACGATTCTTGCCATTCGAATTATTTGTTTATATATATTTGCGCGTTGAGAATATAAGAAATACAAATATTATTCTATTGCCATTTCTAATTTGCAACGCATCTTACAGCAACTTCCTTTTCGCAAACAACCAATAATAATTTTTTATATATTGGCAAGAGAATTTCTATATACGCTGCTATTAAATTAATTATATGAATATTAGTAAAAACGCTATAATTAATCTCCAATTATGTTTTTATTATCATTGACTATAGCTGCGGAATATTAATATCAACGAAGAGAAATTTATAAAATTTGCAATAATTACCATTTTAAATACTAAATTGAAATTAATTTTACGATCATTTAGCATAAGTTATTGAATATTTCGTATACAAAGTGAAATTACGCTTTTTATTTGTAGAATAAATTTTATTAAATTTGCAATTTCTTATTACCGAGGTACCAGATTGCAAAAAGACTGTATTATTAATTATTATGTTTAATATCTACAAAATTCACATTAATTTTATGATAATTTAACAAAGTTTAAGTAATGGAAAGATATAAATGATGAAATTAAATTCACAATTGCATATAATTTTTTTTATAAATTGTAGGGTACAAGCTAAAAACGAAATTTGTCAAAAGTTTCAAATACAATTTAAATGTCGATTTTTAATTAGATATATATTATGTTTATTATGTACAAAATTAAAACTACATGATTTTATTCTAATTTAGGAAGGGACTTGAATCAGGATCACACAAATTTTCAAACATTTAATTTTTGGGACACTGATTGTCAACTTATTGGGCATCCTTATCTTAAAAGGGTTGAGTAACAGTGAAAATAAGTAAAATTTAGTAGAAACAAAATTAGCGAAATAGAATTAATAATTAAAATTGATTGATTCATTATATTTAATGTCCTGTATATTATTTAACTGGAATAATTATTGTGTTTTGGGATACTGATTCACAACCTCTTAAAAGGATAGACTAAATGTAAGAAAGTATTTTTTATGTACTATAAAATTAAACAATTGAGAAAAATGAAAAATTAAAATCCATCTAAAGAGGTGAACTAATATAATAAAAAGAACATACTTATTGAAAAATAAATATTAAATATATAATATAAAAATAGAACAAAATTAAAATATTGTAAAATATATTTACCTACAATATTTCGCGCAGATTGTTGTTTTTAAGAGAGGGGACAAACAATTCGCTCTTAAATCGCAGCTTTCTTACCGCGACATATGTTTTATATAAATCGATGGAAAATCCAAATTTAGAAATTTTAAAAAATCAGTTTCGATACGCGATAACAACGCGTATAATACGCCAATTAAGTTTAATTAACCAAAAATTTCTTAATTGAATTATTATGGTGTTGCAAAATCTGAGAAATAAGAGAGAAAACAAAAAAAAACATCTTAATTAGCACAAATTTTAATAATTAATCTATTTACAATTAAAAAAAAACACGAAATTATAATTAATCCTAAACGCTCGCATTAACATCTGTTTAATATTTAACGTTCGATGAGGTGAAATTTTTTACACCGGACGGATAGAATTCGCCACATTTTTTCGTATTAAAAATACAGTACGTTAATAAAATAAGAATTTTTCTTTGCGTATGAGGTAAATTCTTTAATTTTTGTCATTTTCCATCAACGCATTTAAAAATTTTATCGAAATTGTTGGTAAAACAAGTTTTTTTCAGATTTTTGAGGAATTGTCATGTAATTCGATAAAAATTTTGATGGAAAATGTCAAAAGATTAAATAACAATCAAAAATTGCTCTCTACGCAAAGATAAATCCCCATCCAAAATTGATTGTTTAAAATGCAATTATGCATTTTATCGTCACCTGTTTGTTATTTACGTTATGTGGTACATAGAGAAATCTAAATCGATGTTGGAATGTATGAAATTTGCAATAGCGTATTTAAATGTATTTAATAAAATACAAAAAAAAACTTGTCAACGGCCAGTCAGAGTACACACCTGCCGTGACTTTATAGACCTTTCTCGCATGCTACACGGCGGCGACGACAAAAAAAAACTAGCGGAATGATTTACAACAATTGAAAGTATCAGCAGCCATACCATATAATTCCAATGATTTATTTAAGATTGAAGTTTTAAAAAGTTGATAGATAGAGATGTTGTAATAATATACGTTAGTTTTTGCGTGTGTGTGTGTACGTTCATAAACAATATTGAAAACGTGCGCTGCTATTGTTTTTCGCTCGCGGGTCTTCTGCCTTCAACGCATTGTGATTTTTTTCGAATTGTATTATTGTTTAAACCATAGTGATTCTCAAAGTAGGTGATAACGCCTTTCTAAGAATTAAAGCATTGATATTCATTGAAAAAACACTAAAATCGAGTGAAAAATATTGAACTTCATTTAAAAACCACAAAAATTCAGTGAAAAACATTGAAATTAATTTAAAAAAAAACACAAACATTCAGTGAAAAAGATTGAAATTCATTGAAAAAACACTAAAATTTAGAGAAAAACATTGAAATTCATTGCAGAAACCCTAAAATTCAGTGAAAAACATTGAAATTCATTGAAAAATAAAACACAAAAATTCAGTGAGAAACATTGAAATTCATTGAAAAAACACTAAAATTCAGAGCAAAACATTGAAATTTATTGAAATGATACTAAAATTCAGTGCTAAACATTGAAAAAATATCCAGTGAAAAACATTGAAATTTATCAAAAAAAACACCAAAATTTATGAAAAAATATTGAAATTAATTGAAAAAACACAAAAATTAAGTGAAAAACTTTCAAATTCATTGAAAAAAAAACACTAAAATCCAGTGAAAAACATTGAAATTCATTGAAAAAAGACACAAAAATTCAGAGAAAAACATTGAAATTCTTTGAAAATTACTAAAATTCAGTAAAAAGATTTTATCCTGGAAATAATAAAATAATGGAAAATGGTGATATAAAATTGATCCTGATTTTGAGCCAAGGGTGAACAAATTGATTGAAATTGTATCAGCCTAAAGATTTGCATTAATTTCTAAAATTTTCATATTTCTTTGTTTTAAATTCAAATTCAAAGAAGTTACATTTTGTTTGTCTATAATACAATATGATTTTATTAAAGAGCACTATGTTTTGTTAATGTTTGAGAAACACTGTTTTAGACAGTTGCGCGCGATAATGATAAATCATCGCCGATGAAACTGTTAATAATAAGTTTTATTGTCGATTAGATTGAATGAAAGCAGCAGCAGCGTCGTTCCAATTTTAATTAATCATCGATTTGGCTCTCAGGGTATATATCGTTAATGCGAATTTAAATTAAAAATAAATAGTCTAATTATTTGAACGCGCGGAGAGCAACAAAAAAAACGAACGATTTTAATTATAATTAACGTTTTGGGCGCCGTGAGCGAATGGCATTAACGTTTCTATTCTGCGTTAAAATATGTTTGAGGCGTTATTGTTATTTATTGCCATTTGTTCCAAAATTTATAAATTATGAGCGTGTAGATTTGAAAGTAATCAATTTTGAAACGAAATCTTTTAAATAATACAATTTGATTTATCAAAATTGCAATAGATTATAAAATGTCAGGTTGTTAACGTTGTTGTAACCAATTGTTATTTTTTATTAATGGAAAATGAAAATAAACTGTTGTTTATATATAAAGAATGCAAAAGGTAATCATTTATAGTACATGCGTTGTAATTAGACTAAACCAGAAAACTGCCCAGTGTCGCAAATTAACTTGTAGAGATACTCTTTTAATTTTGTTTTATATATTACATATTGTAACTATTATTATTAATAGTATTATTATTATTGTGGTAAGATCATAAAGATAAAATTATTATACGTACCTATTTAGGTATAATTGTGATGTAACCTTAAAAGGCCATTTCCAATCTGCGTATTTACTACTTGGTCATAAAAATTTACTATTTAACATGCGTGTTTGGAAAAGTGACACTTTTAATAACAAAATAATTTATATAAAGTTGTCTAACATCTAAAAATAAACACTTAAGTGTGCGATACTTCCTGTATAGGATATTAAGGATAAATGATATTTTGAAATGATTTGCCAAGATCATCTTTAGGACGTGAAAATCTAATTAGGTTTCTGCCATAAATTTATCACTTAGAATTTCTATGTTTTTTAAGAACATAAATTCTGGTAAAATAACTCATTCTATCAAATGATGGCAACGTACTCAATATTTGACAAGTCAATTTACAAAAAGTTTATTTTGATGAAACATCAAAACAATGAAAAACATTTTTTAACATGCGATGCATAGAGTTTTCTAATAAGAATGATATGAAATTGCAGAAAACGACATCAATCTTTTGGTATTTAATGAAAATACGCAAAAATCTTTCCAAAAACAGACAAAAATCAATGAAAACTGAAAAAAACATCAATTTTCACCCAGTTTCATTAATTTATAATTGTTTTTCAGCAATTTTTATACAGTTTTCACTACAAATCGCGAAAGACGCAAATATCACTCGAAAACACAAAAAACTTTTAAAAAATTGACAAGAAACATCAGATTTCAAACATTTTTATTGGTTTTTTACTGTTTTTAAGCAATTTTCGCACAGTTTGTAATAGAAATCGCAAGAGACGAAATCAATTTTGTGATTTTTGATGAAAAATATACAAAAATCATTTTATTCACAAGTAAGAATGTTTTAAATAAAACGATATACCTTTACCTACTTTTTATTACTTGTTTTGATTGACCATAAAATTATTATATTAATTTTTACAGCCTACAAAACACGCTTTGGAAATCTAATCATATTATTATGATTATTATTAAAGCCATGATTACTTTATTTATTATATTTTAACTGCCCCTGCTTTTAATATCCATAACTGATTGTAACTTATATACAACATTTTCTAATTTACTATATGTTTCTATCAATTTCAACAAGTTGAAGATTTTAATTAAAAATTTTACGCCGAATCTTTATTTTATTTCGATAAGAAAGTAGGTACAATCATAATATCAAAATAAAATGGTGGGATTAATTGCTTATTATTCCTTAAAGATTATATAATTTTTAATAGTTATAGTTTATTTTTATGCTTTAAAAAGGAAAAAAAATGTGATTTTCTTGGAAATTTATTTGTATATTTAAGTTAATCTTACAATATTTCATAGTTGTACCCAATTAATTATTTATTATATTATTCTTTATGATATATTGCAGTTTGTTATTATTTCGAAAGGAAAACTGTTACATTCAGAAACTGGAAATTTTCTTAAAACTTATTGGAGCGTCTTAAATAATTTTTTCCGTGTGTGTGATTGCCCATAAAGTAGATATGAACAATTTTACGCTAAATCTTTGTTTAATTTCAATATTTAACTTATAATTTTAAAATTGGAGGCGATTAATTGCTTATTATGTTCTTAGATTATATAATTCTTATTATGTCTAAAGGAAAATGTTACATTCAGAAAATGCCAATTTAATTCGTAATTATTGGAGCGTTTTAAATAAAATTAATCTCATGTGTATCTACGCACATCCAGTAAATATAAATATTATTATTAAATGAGATTCATTTCAACAGCTAGAAGATTTTAATTAGTTGAATCTTTACTTTATTTCGATATGAAATGTATGTTGTCATAAATTTTGCTTATTATATTTTTGTTTTTACAATAGTTTTAGTTTTTTTTAATTTTTAAATGAAAATTGTTTCGAATTTTCTTTGGGAATTATTGGAGCGCCTCAAATAAGATTATCCTACGTGCGAGTGTTTGTATGCGGCGCACATAAAGTAGATGTGGATGTTGCCTAATTATATTAAATTAACTTTTCGTATTTAGATGTTGTGTACATCACCTCATTAAAATGAAATTAGTAATATCGTGTAACATATGTAGCATTGAAGATTTCACTTCTTCTTCTTGTATTACTACTACTAAATCCAAACCCCCTATAATGAACTCATTTCCAACAATGCAATATTTTAGATGCAAAAGATAACTTGCGCATGTTGATTCGAACCAAGGCCTCATCTATTACTATATTTAGCTTAAAAACGCATTAAATTTATATATGTACAATATATGAATAATATAATTTAAATGCCCTAGATTTTTACATGCCTCGGCTGTGAAACAAACATAAATATTAAGGTGAAAAATGATTGATTAAAAAACTATATGAAATGCCACTTTACATAAAATTACAGTAATTTTCGATAATTAGTTGTGTTTGCTTGCGCCTAATCATAGCGTTGTCGGTTTGAAAAATACACTAATTAAAATCCATGTAAAAATTGTATAATTAAATATAAGCTGAATGCCAAATAAGTAACTAATAATTTAATTAAAATTTACCCATAATTACTTAAAAAAAATTAACTTTCTATTCTATAAAATAACAATTTTAAGCGAGTCACCTTGAAATTGGTAATTAATTTAATTTCAAAAAAAAAGAAAAAATTAACAATCCGCAAAATAAATAGGTAGAGTATGCAACATCCTGCATCGATATGTGATGCACTAAATAACAAATAATTATGGCGGATTAAATATTTTTTTAAATTATTGTATATACCTATCATTCTTACCAAAATATTGTTTTTAATTACATTTCATCATCTATTGTAGTATAATAAGTTACAAAAGTTAGTTTTTCATAATGCTACTTAAATGTTCTAAAATAACAAATAATTATTGTGCATTAATCATGTTTAAATCGTTGTATACTTACTTACAAAAATACATTGGGTTGGCAAGTAAGTAATTGCCGATTTGTTCAAGGAAATAAAACTTTTTTAGTGGAAAATACTTTAATCTATTAAGTATTTTCCATTTTGATAGATGACCTTTTGTCATCTTTCTGACGATGATTTTGATTTCATCCTCATTAAGCTCAATATCTACGCAATAAACTTATAAAAGCTAAGTTAGGATGACACAAGAAGACGAAGATTATAACATTATCCTAAAAATTGGAGTGAAAAGCACCTAGAACTGAAATCGGCAATTGCCAACCCGATATTTATTTAATTTCATAATCTATTGTATTGTAGTATATAATAAATTACAAAAGTTGTTATTAATAATGCTACTTAAATGTTCTAAATAACAAGTAATTATAGTGGATTAAGCATTTTTATAAATTATTGTCTATTTACCAAAAATATATTTATTTCATTTCATATAATTTATTCTAGTATAATAGATTACAAAATTATTTTTTAATAATATGCTATTTAAATGTTAATGTAACAAGAATGTTTCTAATTGAATTGTTGCACAAATACTCATTTTCGATTGGTATTTGATGATATTATAATTCAACAATGTGTCCTATAAATAATAATTGATCTATAAACTTTATATAAACGACATTTTGATATATAAATGGTATTTAAAGATAATCATTAAAATTTGTGCGACCTTTACGATGTGAAACATATAAATAAAATTTAAGTTGTTGGTTTTTAATTTAATCCGACGTAATATAAACAACATAATTTTTTGAATAATTTTATTTAGGTATAAGATTATTTATATTTATTGTCGCTTTCTTTTGTTCGTTTTTCGATTTATTATCCTACAATAGAAGCGATTTGTCTTTATAATTCCTTTTAAATTCTATTATTAAGACATT
>JARJDW010013373.1:0-55610 GCA_030264715.1 Adinopsis sp. GC000173
CAGTCGAATATATGTACTTACCAGAGGGTTGATGCGCGCAGACGCAATATATTGTTTACTCCAAGTATGTACAGGTACGAGAGATGAGTCATACGTGCGTGATAGTGACATTGCAATTTTCCAAATGTTAAACGCGTTTGAAGGAACAACTAGTTGAATCATACATGCGCAGATTACACGCAATAATATAAGTACATACTTGACGCAACTACTAAATAATTAGTACACTTCAGGGTGGTTTCGTAATAAGAAACGTTTTCAATAACTGTGTTGATTTAATAATTATTAAACTAATTCGTGCTTAACTTATTGTGTTTGTGCAAGGATATGATATTTTTCATAGCAATAGAAGGTAAGATTTTTCATTTATATTAGATATCTTATTATATAGCGTTCGAAATGAGTTTAAACTTATTACTACACATACGTAATACAAGCGAACTAAATATCATTAGTTACAAATTTTGCCTGATTCTTCTTATCATGAATTTTTATTAAATTAAAATTAAGCGTATAGTTTAGCTATTTTTTGTAAAATTATTGATTTATAATCTACCAGTTATTAAACCCCGCTAGTACTAGACGCAATTTCAAATATAAGGAAGAATATTTCCGCCGTTCTATTCGAATATACAACCTTTGGTTTATAAAGCATGTGTCATAACAAGTATGCTATCATAACTTCTAGGATAATATGACTTAAAAATTGGTAGATACATATAAAATATGTGACTTTCTGTCAGCTTTTTCAACAATTTTTCTGCCTGTAAAACGTGTAAAAAATTATAATATAAAATGGCATTTAACTTTTCAATTAACTAAGCATCATGTAATTAATGCCAAAATAAATAAACGATAAAAATGCTGTTAAATTGAGAATGATGATCAATTAGCGCACAATATTGAATTCTACACCTATTGAATTTAAATCGTCATTTGTTTACCAAATTTCATGGGGATATCTTATTTCTTTTCGTCGTGCGATAAGACAAATTCCACATTTTTAAAAAGCGTTTTTCGATTCTCGGGAGGATTCTGAAAGACGATCCACACGCCAGCCCACTCATAATTCATTGCAAATTTTAAACAAGAAAGAATCAATTGAATGAAAGAGCGTTAGGTTATTAAACACATATTTATACATTTTCGACACGCTTTGTAATATATTTCCACTAATGTTAAAATCAATAAGCGAAATCATTTAAATTATCAAACATTTAGGTATATCAATTTTTTGAAAACTACACCAACGACCAAAAAAAAGAGAACGCGCTGTATGATAAAGTAGAACTTTGGCAAGCATTTTTCTATTCTTTGTAAATTATTGCATTTTCATGCGTTGCATACCGAAATTCACTTTTTCCCGGCCGATTTATCACACACATACAAAGTTTTTTTTATGTTATGTGAATGAACTCGAATGAAACGAATGAAAACTACAGAAGTAATGCGAGAGTGTTAAAAAACTAAGCGCTAAATAACCATTATATAATATTACATAGGATGCATGCATGCAAAAATAAATGCGGTAAGACTAAGTACAACTAAAACTAAAATTAACAATCGTGGAAAAAGATATAATGTATAAGCAAATAGTAGAAAAAAAGCATACTCGGCAGTAAAATAGCTTTAATGTAGGCCTATATAATTTTTTTTTATTAATAAATGTTTATCACAAGCGTTGTTTTTTTTTGTTTAAAGCTTTTTGTATAATTTTCCCATTTAAGAGGAATAAATAAGTTGCAATCATTTGTTTCCGTTTCCTACCATTTTTCTTTTTTATGTTTTCATACATATAAATTATAATATATTAAGAAATTAAAATGCGCTTATAATAAAATTAGATTTGCTAAAAAAATGTTTATTTTATGAGCGCAATAATTACATAAAAAGGTTGGCGTTGCCGTAACACTTTTTAATATTACCGCCTCGCATAAAATTTTTAGTTTTCCACTGACTGCTATTAAATGAATGACTTTTAAGTAAATTTTAACATAATAGAGCAAAAAAGTTTCAAAGTATGTGGCTTTATTGCTTCATTTAATTAGTTTCAAACTTTATATAAGATGATTAAAATGTCAACTTAATCAAAATTTTATTTAATCTGAATTAATACGTTTAATAACACTATTATTAAACTGACATATTTTTAACGGCAAATGACGCAATATTCGCAATAATATAATTCCATTATTCCATATTTACACTCATAAATTTGGATTAGTAAAAATGCATAAAGTAAACCTAATTATAATTAATTTAATGTAAATAAATGTAACTGGCATGTTAAATTAATACGCAAATATTATGAAAAATGCGCTAAAAATAGTTCGTTTTGTCTGAAATTAAAATCAAAAGAAATCCATCAAGATTGTTGACTGGAGTTACACCTTGTTTGTTTTTTTCCTCCTAAAAATAAGGTTATCGATTCCATAAACAAACACTTTCATTTGATTACATTAATAAATTAATTAAGGGAAACTACTCATATTGTAATGACATTTAACTAAAATGCTATAATGTCATTTAAATTAAAATTCAATTTTTCAAGGGAGCGCGCGAATTAATGTGTTTGTCATGTAAACCTGATATTTATAAATGCTATGAAATTAACAAAAATAGTATCACATTTCAATTAAAGTTAATGATTTTAATTCTGCGAATTTTTATTTAGTTCATCAGACTAAAATAATTAGAATATTGAATAAAATTGTATAATTAGATGTTATAAAAAACTTAAAATAAAACTAATCGATTTTGAGTAGAATTGATTTCTGAAATATTCTTTTTTTAAGTATATTATTTAAATTTTTATAAATGTTTACGAAGAATTTGTTAGCATTCAAAGAGATTCCACTATTAGTGTATATTTTAAATCATTAGTATTATTTACAATTACTGACCCGGTATTTTAGCCATATATATGTAGGTATGCATAACACCACGTTAAGAGGTCGTTTGAATTGACCAAACTATGTAATTTCTGAAAAAAAAACATGTAAAAGAGTTTGATCACTATATACCAAAATTGTGACACCACTTCAAGATTTATTAAATATTAAATAATTTAGAATATTCTTTCAATTTAAAAATCACCTACAAAAGATTCGTTCCAACTCAAAAATATCCTTAGTGTATATTTTAAATTATTAGGATCCTTTACAATTACTGACCCGATATTTCATGTAGGTTTGCATAACTCTGCGCTTAGAGGTCGTTTGAATTAACCAAACCAAGCAATTTCTGAAAAAAATATGCAAAAGAACTTAGTGACTATATACAAAAATTGTGAAACCACTTCAAAATAATTGCCAGCATGTGTAGATGTTACTAAATTTAAAAAAGGCATAACCAAGTTTTAATTATAGAATTTATTTCTTAAATATTAAATGATATAGATTACAGAATTGGCCAATCACCTACGAAACAATCATTACGAGTCAAAGAGATTCCACTATTAGTGCTTATTTTGGATCAATGGCATCATTCGCAATTACTGATCCAATATTTCAACCATACATATGTAGGTATGCATAACTCCGAGTTTAGAGGTCGTTTAAATTAACCAGACCAAATAGTTTCAGAAAAAATTATGCGCTAGACGAGAATTGTGAAACTGCTTAAAAATCATGGTCAGTATAAGTAAGTGTTATTAAAATTTAAAAAATGGATAACCAACTTTTGGTCAGAATTGGTTTCTTTAATAATAAATAATTAAAAATATTCTTTCGATTTTTATGAATCATTTACGAAAAATTCGTTCCGAGTCAAAGATATTCCATCATTAGTGCTTATTATAAATCAACATAATCCTATACAATTACTGACACTAAATTTCTGCTATTCCTAGGTATAGTAAGCACACGTTTAAAGTTAATTTAAATTTACTAAAACAAATGTTTTCTGAAAAATTGATGCACTATACAGATATTCTTTGCTAGTTTTTCTTTAATTTTCTGGGCCGATTTGCCATTCACATTGGAATTTTCTCGACTTGGAAATGTTAAACGAAAGCCAAACATAGAGAATAAACCAATGTGGCTGAAATGTTGTGGCTGAACTGTTGTGGCAGTACTTGAAATAAATGCTACTAATTGAAAATAACCTCAATATGTACTCTGATGGTGCACTCTCATTGACTTTGTACGGACTCTTCGTGTATGAGAAAACAAAGAAAGAACTTACTTGATTACTTAATATTAAAAGGTGTATTTCTTTAATGAAAGCATTTTGATGTTGTTGCTCTTGTTTCTATTGGAAAAATGTTATACCCACCTGTAAATAAAGAAATACTAGATACATTTCTATATAGCGACTAATTAAATTGTCCATTTGCACATTAAATTTAAAACACACATTGAATAATAATTACGATTCAATAAGTAATGCAGCAAACATTCACCGTTTTACGATTGCATAAACTAAACATCGATTTTACGTCAAGAATATTATTGCTTTGAAAGGAATCAAAGCCGGGCGGGCGGGCGGGCGGGCGCAACTCTTTTTTATCTCGATTCGAACAATTCGTAGATGATAAATTTCCAAACTAACCGCTTCTTTATTAGTTTATGCCCCTATTAATATTAACCCATACACGTACCGCTCTTCTAAAAATAGTAGTAAGAAAGTGGAAAGAAAGTCAAAATAGGCTCTATCAATCTGATAGAATTTCGCTGACGGTATAACAAACGAGTTGTACCTAAAGTTATAGCCACATTTATTCTTACATTCTTTATTTCCAAATCCTTATCTAAAATTTCAGCAATCATTTTGCTCCAATAAAAAAAAGAAACTCGAGGCGACTTTATTTATTAATAAACTTTTTGTTTAAATTTATTTTCATCGTCGGACCAAATATTTAGCGAAATTTATTTTCTAGTTTTAAAGCAAATGGAAAGATATTCTTTAGCAGAACTAAATAACAATAATTTGTTTTGTTTCTTTGCGAAAGCTTTCAAGCTTGTACATAAATGCAGTTCTCAACTGAATAGGAGAGCTTTAAATAAATTTTCCTATTACATACTTGTATTACGACATATAATATTATATAGGTCATTTCTAAATTCTTAAAATATTACGGTTTATAATTAAGTTGCTTATTAACAAATGGAATTGTTTTTTAGATTACAGCGAGCAATTAAAAGCTTGCAATGAAAATCATTCCTGCCAATGACGCGAATTTATGTAGAATAATATTAAAATTAAGCAAATAAACATAAATTTAATGGCGCACGTATGATATTTACAGCGCTTTTGTAATATTTCCTCATATTATTAGTAGTACTGTCGTAAAATATTCCCTAAAATATGTCTCCATACAAATTTGTAAAGATAATATCGGCAATTTGTCATTAGACCGCCCAGACATAAACATAGATTTAACAGCTTATACATATAGAGAACAAATATCATATGATTTAGCACGCGACTCGAATAACACACACACTCGTTCGAATATTATTTTATTAAAAATGCTGTCGGATAAAACGGCGCCGGACGGCGAAAAAACAGCAGCATGATTACAACAGCGACAAATGAATTGGAAATAAAAACATCACGTATAATATCCAGGTTTGTGAAAAAATCATACAATTAATTATTAAATCGCTCGGTGTGCATTCACAGAAAAAAGTTACATTAATGATAAAATCCTGTTTAATTATTTATGAGCTAGTAATGTTGAGCAATAAATCAAACAAAAAAAAACAACATTGTCAAGTTTGGGGTAAAATTATTAAACGATGTTTAATCGCCGTCACGAATCTATAATATAAAACTAGCAAATTATTTTTAATTGCTTATAAAATTTCATGCATAATAAACATATTATACGTAAATAATATAATTTTTATTGCTAACTATTTTAATGCATTTATTATTGTAGATAATCTAATAATAAAAATATTGACCAAATTATCACTAGTATTGAAATTTTATAAAACAAAATATTTTGATTTAACTTGCATATTTTGCTTCATAATTTCTGCGAAGAAAAGAACGCAGTGCAAGCCGCCAATAAGGCAGCAAACAAAGTGGGAAATAGTTAACAGATCAAAGTTTTTTTTATTAAAAGCAAAAACTCTCTTATTTCTTTGAACAAATCGGCAATTACTTAGTTGCCAACTCGACATATGAAGGACAGATGTTAAAAAAGTAGTTATTTGTTTCAAAATAAAATTAAAACAAAGAAGGTAAAGATCTTTTACTTTGTTGTCTGATTTTATAATTAATATAAACTAAATAAATTAATTCAAATATTACTTTTGGTAAAAATTAAGAGTGTACAATAATACAAACTAATTTATTTGAAAAATCTCTAATGGATACTTGATATTTTGACTGATTTTCTGAAAACTAGCGTTTGTGGCTTGTCTCTATTTGGCATTACTTAATTTATTTATCTTTAATCATCCGAACTTACAGATTTTTTAAACTATAATATTATAATCTTAAATATAGTTTTAGAATTAATTTTATGACTAGATAAAAAATAAAAATCTACATATTTATGCGTTGTTATCTAACGCTAAAGTTAATTACATATCGATTCATTTCCTATTTATGTTTGACGACGTCCATAAAACATAAGTGACGATTGATAAAAATAGCCGACGACGTTAAGATGATTTTTATTCGTTTTTGTTACAAAAGATTAAGTTCTCAAACATAACAATCCGGCTGCTTTATTTATAGATAATTAATTAGTCATATATTCTCGTTATCTACGATACGTTGGGCTACTGCATGCTATAAACTCCTTCTTTAACTTATGTTGCGCGTTATCGATTGCATAGTTTAATGGCAATAAATTTAAGTAATATAAATTACGCTTTTTAATAAATGATATGTAAAAATTCACGTTATTAAATGTAAACTGGTAGTTTATGTATTACTACACAGAGAAAACAACCTAGTTATAAAAGGTAAAATATTTCATTCTATAGAGTTGTTATAAATTTGCATAATTTATGTTCTATTTACTATGTTTCATGTAAGAAACAAATTTGATTTTCAGATTATGGCACTTTTAAGTGCGTCAATGATTGTACATTGTAATTTGCCAACGAGTATAAAGATAATTCCACAGTAAGTAAATATAATAAAATTTATTATTAAAAAACAGCGTTCCGAACAAAAAGTTAATAGTTTATTATTAACTCGAGTTTTTATGTTGCTTTTTAAGCTTACGTCGCACTTTTATACATAATAAAAAAAATCTATATAAACATTCAAGATGACACAAGTTTAATACTTCTATATTAAGGGATGAACACACAGTTCGATATTATATTGCAAAAATTCCACCGCCAAGTCATGCCAAAAATTGAAGCTTTTAATATTATGCTTAAACTTTTAACGATTTGCATTCTTTTATCATTCAACAAGTTCCCAATAATATGCTGGCGCTTTTTTTCTTCTTCTTGTTGTTGTTCGTCATCTAATACCACCAACAACAATATACATAATTCATTTAAAAGTTGAACGGGAACGGCGCAATTTTCCGACGATTAATTACGTATTTAAATTGAAATTATAATTGAATATGTCTTTAAGATAATTATAATGGTGTGATGACTAATTGCATATTACACTACATATACAATAATAAATCATTGTAGAATTGTTGTTTCGGTAATAGCGACAAATTTAATTGCAATTGCGGCATCGAATCGATACGCATTTTCGGTTCATGGGTAAAAAGATTGTCAAATGATTGAAGATACTCGCGTGTATTGGCTATCAAACATCGAAATGTTGTTGAATTATTGCTGAATGCGTGGTGTTACACATTACGATGATAATTTTGTCAGGTTCGAGCGATTTTTTGATTTATTACACAATATTGCTAAGATCATTAATAATCGCACACCTATTTAACACACTAATGTACACGTTTTTAATTAAATTACCTTATGTAAACACAAATCTCAAGAGAGTTATTTAACATTTATTTTTAATTAATGCACATTCACCAATTATTATTAGTTTAAATATTCTATAAAATTTTAGAAACTAGCGTAAGCTATAAAATATATTTGTTGCTATAGAAACTTGAATATTTCTTTTCTGGTGATGGTTAAAAAATCAACTAATTTTTAAATAATAAATGGCAATTAAACATTTTTTCGTAAGCAAGGAAGTAATGATATACTCATTATGTTTATTAAATTTTGAGAAAAGAATATGTGAATTAGTCGCTCATATTTTCAATTTATCTGTAAAAAATAAAATTATTATGTCGCATTTGGTTTCATTTTTAAACATTTTGTTAATTTTAAATTTGAAAGCAGATGAGTTTAAATAACATAGTATTTCTTTGATAATTAACAGTAATGCAATGATATAAGTAATAAATAAATAAATAATCATTGGTGTAAAAATATTTATTGTTTATGATTTTTAAATCCGGAGAAAAAAAGTGAATTAATCGTTTATATAATATTTTCCCTTTGAGTAAACAATAATATTATAAAATGGTGTTATTTTTTACGATTAAACATTTTGTTAGTTGACTTTAATTAACATACGTAAATCACTAAGTTTTTTAACAGTTGTAGTGTTTGTTTTTGATAATTAGCAGTAAAGCGATGATATACGTAATAAATCAATCATCGGTGGTGTCAAAATTAGTTTTGTTTCATGTTTGGCTTCCGTTGGTTTTTTTTTCTTCCATTATTAACAATAGCGCAGTGCTGTGATGAATAATCTTTGGCTGTCAGCATAAAGTTTCGGTCGGTGGAAGTTCTCGTTCATCGTAGAGTAGTAGCAGTAGTAGTAGTAGTAGTACAACAGGCCAACAGCCAGTGCAACTCCAGATGTTATATATGTGTGGCATATGTACAGTGAAACATATGAGATTCTATTATTAAACATTATAACTTTACTTGCATAATAATCATCCTCGATATTTTCGAAAAGTTGCGCAAAGACCACTTTATACACATTGTATATATCGCCATGTGCTTTTTACGACTGTGTGAAAATTTGCTTACACAACATTAATAAATCAAGAAATGTAATCGTATAATCGGAGTTGATAACTGACCTCAACAATATTTGCTCGTCGACATATACCAGATAAATAAGGAACGTTTCCAATCTAATTCTTGTGAAAACAAATTTGATTTCAACGTAAATTTAATTAAAAATTGTATTTGTGTTTGTTCAAGATCAAAGAAACTATTTTAATGAGTTTTATTAAATTTTATCTGATATAATATTTGCTTTTATGGCATTTTATTAACTGGAAATATTAGGTACATACGTTCCAGAAATAATAAATACATAATAGGAAATCTTATTCAAATTTAAATTAAATTTAAAGTGACTTAATTAATCTAAAATATAAGCGAAAACCTGGCAATCAACACATTTAATAAAATTTCTTTATCGTATCAACATTTATAACAACTAAACAACAAGTTGTTTTTAAAACTGATGAATTAATTAATATCATCAATAAAATTATTTACATGTAATTTAAAAGTTGTTTACGTTGATATTAAATGCACACCTAATTAAAAATTCCTTCAAACACCTGAAAAAGAATTTATTTATTCCTTTATCGTGAAATGCAAATCATTATTTAAAGAAACGCGTTATGTAATGCAATTAGTATAAAAAGTATAAAAATTATAAATAAAACATAAATATTTTCATTCCCTACATACAGAATATTTTAAAGAATTTCTTCCTTTTTTAACGATATTATGAGTGGTCGATGGTTTGATAAAAAAAGTAAAGAATGTAAGAAATTTTCTTTATCAAAAGGAAACTGAATAAATTTTGTATGTATGAATAAAGCGCTACATGAATTTTCAAATGCAATGTAATTATTTATAATGTATAAACTATATAGTAAATGACCTTTTACATTTTACAATAATCTTAACAGCACACACATTAATTTTCACATGCTTGAAATTCAATTTTACTGTAACACGTTCAATTCGTTAAAATTCAAAGTTTTCAGACCGCATTTTTATTTCGGTAATTTAATTACCCTACCGGCATGATTGATGAAGCTTTTCAAATAGGTACGTATATTATAATTAAGTGTAATTATAAAAGTAGCTCATTTCTACGATACATAAATAGAATCAGTTTGTTTAGATTTAATGCTATTATAGATTATTCGTTAAAAAAAAACAGCAAATATTAGGTATTTTATGTTTATGTTTGTAATGGAATAGTAAATCTTCTTCATAAAATTTAAACGGTTCAAATACTTAACCTTTTTCTCTACTTTAGTGTGTAATAAGCGGTTTAATTAATTTCATCAGTTAGTTTCAAATATGTAGACATTTTATGAGTTTTAACTTTGTTTGAAATAGATATTTTACTATTTTGCAAATAAGATCAATTTATATAAATTTTATAACTTTTTAATATTAAACCATTTAATGCAATTATAAGTTTTTAAGACGTGTATATATTTATATACAAAGTGTTTCATGTAAAATTATAATTACATGGATCTTTAGGTGGAAGCGCCGGTCTCATTTCTTAAAGAGACACAAAGATACCTATTGTTATAAATCCTACCTTATAATTTTTTGTTGTTGTGCGTTTTTTAATATTATTGCAGCAACCAAGTTACAAATTTCTAACAACGCAAAATAAAGATAGATGCGTACAATTCACATAAGTAATAGAAGTGCAATTATTTCCATTTACAGTTTTTGCGTTAGAAACATTACAAGAAGATTTAGAAATCAAGTCCATAGACGTTGATGCTCTCATGACACCTTTGCAACTTTTTAATATTAAATTATTTCTGCCAATTTTGAATAAATTTTTAAATATTTTATCAATAAATCCTAATTTAATACGCCTATATGTTTTTAAAACGTGCATACATTTATATTCAAGGTATTTCATGTAAAATTATAATTACATGAATCTTTAGGCGGAAACGCCAGTCTCACTTCTTAAAAAACACAAAGACACCTATTGTGATAAATTTTATCTAATAATTTTTTGTTGTTGTGCGTTCTAAACATTATTGCAACACCGAAGTTTACAAATTTCTAACAGTGTAAAGTAAAGATAGGTTCAACTAACATACGTATTGATTGAGTAATTATTTCCATTTGCAATTTTTGAGTTAGAAACGTCACAAGAAGATTTAGACGTTAATGCACCCATTACACACCTATGCAACATGAATTAATAAACATAATCAATGATAACTCTTTCAATCGCAACAGCTGCGGTTTTAATATCACGATTTGCGCCTATGGGTTCCTGTCTAGGTAATTATAGTTCCTAACGACATCATCTACTCACCCAAAATATTTTTTAACAAAGTTTTGGGACACCTTAAATATTATTACACAAGTTTTCAAACGCGAAGATTTTATTAAATGTTTTTAAAATCGTGTAGGTGTAAGCACCATTATTTATTATTTATCAAGCAGGTAGCTATTTAAAAATCGTAGGTGTACAAAATGCAAACGAGTTTTTTTACAGATAATCTAAAGCAAATATTGATTGAAACAATAATAATAAAGAAAGTTTTATTATATAATAATTATTGTTTATAATCACGCACATGATAGCATTTAAAAATGTCTTTCATGTTCAATTTTTATAATAAATAATTGTGATATAATCAACACTCTATATACATATAAAGAATCTAATTCGTGTTATACAATAATAATTTTTAAACATTTATATTGCATAAATTTATATACCCACACTACACATCTAGCATTTTTATTTAAATTTAATTTATAAAAATGCTTACATTGTAAACTGGAAATAGAATATTCTGTTTAAAAAATAATTTAGTTAATGCCATTAAATATAATGGCATATATGAAAAGATTTTCGTTAAAGAAGAAGACTGTAATCTTTACTGATGCATGTAATTCACTTCCTTGCCTTGCATCTTATCAACCCTCATCCTTTTTTCTTCATCTCTATTTGATTCTTTTCTCCTCCACCGAAATTTTTTCTACGTTCGTTGCAGATATAGAAAAATCGTTTGATATCCAATATAATTTATTACACTTTCACATAACTAATTTTAAGTAGGTACGTGCGACACAATGATAATTCTCAAAGCGTGCGAGTAAAATGTTTTAACGAGAATGGAAAGTGTTTTTAAAGCAAAAGTTATTTTACAATTTCGCGCCGAAGAATAATGGCGATAACCGGAATCGATTCATTCAACTTTTTCTTATACTATATATACAACAATATATATAGTACACAACTGCTTATTTTTTCGGTCATTCCTTCTTCGTTCGTATGCAAATCTTGTTTACACTTTATGGTTTGCTGTAACGCAATCAATTCCAACTTTACCTTCAAAAAACTATGTTTTAAAAACAAATCGATGCGAATCTACATCATCAATTTGTTGCAGAACTTCTTTGTTATGAAAAAGTAAAAACATGTTTTCTTTTACTTTGAGAAAAATAAGATCAACGTTTCTTTTTAGGTGCGAACTTACTTTAAACTAATATAAAAAGTTTTCTGATCAAGAAATTTCAATTAATGATTATTTTCCATGTTTCCCCTCTCTCTCTCTCCCCATTCATGTAATTATGCATTTTTGCATATAGGTGTACCTATAAAATGTTTTCGTGTTTTAGCTTGCATGACACTTTTAATATTTGATCATCAGTATTGTCGATATGCATTTGTAATAAAAGACACAAATTGAATTTAAATCATATACTGCTGCACATAATTGAAAAATGTATAGGGAAACTTTATTTGTAAATAAAAATATGTGATTCATTTGAAATTAAAAAGCAATTTCATTAATAAAGTAATAATTGACTTTTAAAAACTTAATAAAAGATAAAAACCAACTAATAACCCGTATTTAAATTGCAATACAATTATTCTCGATAAATAAAACAATGTTTCCGATCGGGTTGTTAATTTAAAGGTTTTCAAAAACATGATTCTAAAAATAGACATTTTTCGTAGTATTTTTATATAGGCGTATGCATTCATATAGGCAGTCAATTTCAGTATCTATTAGTAAACATTAGGAAAATTTCAATTTTTTTGTTTGAATAATTAAAAAAGTTTATTTGTTAACAAAAGTGCGATGAATATTCATTGTAATTAAAAAACAATTTCATTAATAATGTAACAATTAACTTTCAAAAACTCAATAAGACAAATAATTATTTAAATTGAAATAACTTGCGTTTGTATACAGAATAAAATATTCAACCCTTTATGAATAATTAATTTAGAAATTTAAATTCAACCCAAAATTTTTATTAATTATAAATTACGTTGCACAATTATTATTACAGCATTGTCAAGCAGCAAATCACAATATTTAGAGTATAAACTATTATATTTTTCGACATTAATTATACACACGACAAACATGTTTGTTAATTTATTAACGCCTACGAAAAATTCTAATTGTTGTTTATATGGAGGAGGGAAAACTTAATTATAATCGCAATAATCAGCGCAAAAAACGTACGTAAATTAGTTTTCCGTGTTAATATCGCAAACAATCTATAATAAACAAATAAAGATTCGTATGGAAAACGTGAGCTAGATAAATATTTATAGAATGTAAACAATATTTTAGCAAATATCTGGTTTAATTGTAGACATATGTGTTAGATTCAAACAAGATAATAAACTGAATTGCCAGTTCCTACGTTAAAATCCTCGTCCTGATAAAAACATGTTACATACGTTATTACCAAACGTGATTACAATACTAAATTCAGCTCATTAAATTATAAATGCATGCATCGCATACGTACGAACGTACGGGTATTGTATATATGCTGATCGAAAAAATAACGAAACCTGGCAATTAAGCAAACAAAAAAAAAATTATTCGTTGTTAATGAAATTATCTCTTTATTCTTGAAATATGGAGCGATTCGGTATTCAAATTGAAATTGAAAACTTTGTACACAATATATCAAACCTTTACACGATCTATCGATTATTATGAATCATTTTATAATTTAATTAAAAATTGAAATTTACTTTTTTTTGTTAATGAACAGGGTTTTTACTTGAATTTCAGAATTTTAATAACGCGCTTTTATGTTGTTGTGTGAGGATGGTTTTGCTGCAGTCGCAAATGTAAATATCTAATCATTAAAGATTGCATTGTTTGCAAATAGCATTTGAATAATTAAGTTAGTAAGTATTAAAACTAATGTAAAGTAAATATTTCTGATCATAATGACACGTAAATAACTAGATGTAAAATGACTTACTTACTATACTTACACATATCTTGTGTCTAGAATTATTTATAAAGCGCTTAAACTTTCTGTAAATCAACTAATGTCGTAACATAGCAAAGTAAGGGTATAGCTAAAACCCAAATTTTAGCTACTTTACAAAATTTCAGACTTTTTCACAATTTTTATGATTTTAACTATATTGAATTGAGTACTTGGTTGAGTAGTGATGAGGGCTAACGTATTCGCGTCCAATAATGTATCATTTTTTGCTCTAAATACCCAAATATCTTTTACGTATCTAAATTATTTAATAATTTATAAATATATATGCATATAAGAAAACTCTTCTTATAAGATGTTCCATTTAAAGAATTAAATTTTGATTCTAACTATATTTTATTTACAAATATTTCCATTAAAATTGTCTATATATTTTAACATGAAGTAATAAGATATTTTTATTTTGTAATACTTTTATCCAAGACATTGTACCTGCATTCTAAGTTAATATAATATAATGAAATCCTTCAATTTTGTTTAATTTCAATTTTTTGTTAATACAAGACATACACCCGCTACCACAAGAATCCGATCACCTGCAAGCGAAATTGACCCTAAGCGAATAAACAACACCAACTACGAATATCTAGTAATTAATTAGCAGTATGCTTTATTTCAATGGTACAACGCCAAATATGACTCCCTAAGTACACATTTACGCGTATTCCATAAGACGGTAAGTTTGAAAAAGCGATCGGATTCTTGTGGTAGCGCCTGTATGTATGGTAGTACATAGGTAGATAGATGTACATAATATATAATATACATAACATATTGATTATTCAATTTATTTTAAAATTTAAGCCCTTTTTAGGTAAAATTAAACAATTTCTCATGTCTTTAAATATTGCTAATTTGCCCCAAGGGTGAAATGTGATCGAATACGTCATCTAGTTACATTCATGACTTATTTCTATTAAATAATTTTTCATTTTCACTTAAAATGAATTCGCACGAAATGCAATTTACTTATCGAATTGTTCGAAATGATTTTCTAACATGTCGCTAATAATTATGCAAATTTAAAAAGTCACACGCTGGTTTTTTGAGGAAAATAATTTACGTTTGAAAAAAAACGAGCGTGACCATAAATTTATATCAATAATGTTAAAATACATGCTTCTGAAAAGTGTCTAATATACATACAGTTAAAAAACGCCCTCGAGCTGCTTTTAAACTTTTTTTGTGTGTGTATATATACCTATATAAAAGCGAACGTATTCTTCATAAAACACGTATTTATAAGCAGGAGGCCATAATTCTTAAATATGCAAAGTTAAGCTTAAATATTATGTATAATGCTCCCTGGTGGCAATGAGGAAATGTTTGTAATACAATGTGGGTTGTATTAATTTTGATTCCGGGTTTTAAGGTTCTCCTGATGACAATATTTATAATATAATAGCAAAATAAAACTGTAATTTATAAACTTATATTTAGTCGAGATATGAATGCACAAGAATGTAAAAACTTTTCTTTTCTAGAACCTAACAGGAGATATTGTTGCTTACTATGAACAACGTTATACTTATCTAAAATATTCAATTAACTTCTGTTTATTAAATATCATTCAATGTTGTTTTTGGATGAGTGAATATTGATTTGGATGTTTATAATTGAGGATTCGATAAATGTAGGAAATATAACATTCGAATTTCTTATACATGCTTAATATTTTTGTTCGTTCTTATATACACATATACATTTTTTTCTAGAATATCTGATACATAAATTTTATTTAAAATCCCGTCGAAAGATAAAATGAATGTATCCATTTATTTTTCAAAATTGATCATTTATTCGTTCTAAATCCAGAAGTCTATATCAATAAAAATAATATTAAGGCTATATGGTACATACGAGTATAACCGAGTATATTATAAAAAAAATTAAAATTGATGTCCATTCTCTGTTTCTGGTAATAAACCACCATCGTCTTCAAAATGTCAAAAATAGTAAAACACTAAATAAAATATATACTCTTGTCATATTTAAAAGATGGTATAATTAAATTGCAGTTCTTCAAAAAGTTATTTTAAGAGAGAATAAAAATTTCGCACACTTGTAGACGCAGTTCAGCCCCGTATTGATTTTGAAACGCTAAACTGAAGTAGGTGACAGCATTAGCAGTACTTTAAAAATGATTATTGATTTTATAAATTATTACATATTTAAAGTAAATTGTATATATATGCTATATATTTAATTAAATATCAATAAGATTGTATGTTTTAAAAAATACGTAGGTATTTGATATTTTTAAGTTTCCATGCATGAAAGATAAACTTTGTAAAGGTTAAACGTTGGTTAAAGGAAACTGTCCAAAGATAATACAAAAATATCAATTGCTTTTTAAAAGTGCAAATTCGACAATCGATTCCAATCTGCAAATGTAAAAAACGCAATATATTATTAAAATTTAGTATAAGATACAATAGTGGTAATTATTTTGATGTTATGATTAATATTCTTTTATACACGCTGGGAATAAGTTATTATAGAGTTAAAATATAATAAAACTTATATGAAACCAACAAGGAATTCCACGTAAATGGTAAAACTAGCAGGAGTATAAAACAAAGACCAGCATTTGAATAAAAACGCTATAAAAAGCGCAAATAAAAAGACAACAGTGAGCTTAAGACAGAAAGAAAGAAAACTTATTGACGTAGTTGAGTACAATTTACATTTGATAAATAGAATGAACCAACAATGCATTACGCTTTCGCTGAAAAAATTATAAGCAAACAGCAAAGTTTTTGTGTACGATATGAATGGATATAATTCAATTTCGCCAAGAAAATTGTTTTAACGAAAAGCACAATTAAAATCCAAACCTTGAAATATGCATGTAATGCGCCTAATAAATTTTTAAAAAATGTGCATTCTAAAATATTTTTAATAAAATCATAGCCTACTAGAGCGGTGTAATTTATCTTTTCCACAGAATTTGAGAGAAATTATACAGTATAATA
Source organism: Adinopsis sp. GC000173 (assembly GCA_030264715.1). Taxonomy (NCBI): domain Eukaryota; kingdom Metazoa; phylum Arthropoda; class Insecta; order Coleoptera; family Staphylinidae; genus Adinopsis; species Adinopsis sp. GC000173. Next base: position 17,231 of record JARJDW010013373.1, read on the forward strand.
CATATTTATGCAGCATTTTTCATAAATTTTCATAATGTGATAAATATATAGGGTGTTCCATTTAAATAACAAAAGTTAAATATTGCCGTAGATATTTTTGCTTAAATATTGCTTCCATTATCATCGCGCGTAACATAACGTTTCCCTCCTCCTCCTATCGATAAAAATGTCGGATAATTAGATTTGGATTTAATTAAAGTTTAAATTATGCTGTTAACGTGTCTAATATTTAATAACTTATCAATTAGAAAGTGCTTTGAACTTTAATTAATAGATGGTCATGGTAAAGACATCAACTAACTTTCCAAAACAATCAATTTTATTAGATACTGGTATCTAGCAGCAATTTTTTACTGTTTCACTGCAGACGAATGTAGGTGCAACTAAATGTTTTAACTTAATTAATGTGTCATACACGTGTAAGATAAAATTAATGAAATGCTATTCTTCTCTATGTACCATATATATGAAAGATTATTACACCTACATGGAAATGGTGGTGGAAGCGCCGGTTATAAATATTACATAATAACATTCGCTGGATTTTATTTTATATTTATTAGTACATTGTTTGCCAAGTGTATATTAATGCATTTATTAAAAATGTATTTCCAAGAAATGTTTATTACAACACTTTGCAAACAAAATTGAAGCATCAAATCATTAAATTAATAATACATTTTTAAACATTAATATTTTATCAATTAAAATCAAATATTCTTAATAATCATAAAAGAGTATTAACAAATTTTCTTAGAAAAATGTTTATTTAATAAAAAATGTCTTATATTATACTTTTGAATTATAAGTACTGTGAAAAAAGATTCATTTCAAGTACTATACTAAAACACATTAGATTTTGTTTCATTAAAAGGTGTAGAAACTATTCTTATCACTAATGTATAAATCGTTTATCAAACTAAATCGAAAAGAAAAGAAAAGAGTTAACTGATACACCAATGCAACCATTGTAAATGAGTTTTGCTTCTAATAGCACTACTTTACTTATAAATCATAATTATAAATCTTTAATAAGACTTGTTTATAAATGTTTTTTATCTAGTTTTATAAGCCTCTGTAGAGCAAGTATTATAAGCTTATTGGTGCTATAAGAAAAAATACTTTTAGAAACAATATTGGTTTTAAGAGATCTAAATTGCTAGTTGGATAATCTTTGTTTTTAAACTGTCTATGTATCGACCTTTTATTAGATTTTTTACATTATTTATTACATATTTATACAACATATGAGTTGTTAATTGTAATATTATTAAATTTTGCTAAAAATTATTTAATTGCCAGTAATACGTTCCAGAAAGCACAGTTTTAAATTTATAACTCTAGCTACAATTCTAGAACATGTGTAAAATGTTATGTAACAAAAACAAAATTCAGTTAACGATTAGATAATGTTCAAGTATAAAATAGTTTGCCAGTTTATAATTGTTTAAAGGCTATTTATTGGCTTTGTTAAATACAAAAACTTTGCGCAAACACAAACTTGATTGTTGCAAAACATGGTATTTTGCAATTTTCAACACTCAAAACACTAACAAATATTTTATTACATTACTCGCCTTTATTTTCTAGCTAATTATTACTTGTATAGTGTATGTATGTATTTAAAAGGCAGCAATCAAAGATTAAGTGAAGATAAATTACAATGCTTAGCTTCCGTTTAATTATTGGATGTGGCGTTGAAAGCACCCTCTCTTCATACAAAACGTTCCTTCCTTTTACGACATGTTAAGTTTTTACGATAATGACGACCAATAAAAATGAAAAATGGTGTTGAGTTAATATTCAAATGAAAAACTATATAGATAGATACAAATTTTATATTGCGCGCTAATACAATATATTATACACAGCAGCCAATTGTGCGGGATTTTTAATTAAAATTTTATATTATGATAATGTTTATATTTGAGATATAATAATTTATCATCGTTGTATAAAAAAGTTTTCGAACAAAAAAACAAGTGAAAAAGAGTAGAGCGATTTTTTGTTTGAAAAATGTGATAATCTGATCTAGGGCAACGCCGGAAAAAACTTTGTTTTATATCAGAATGTAAGAATTAAAAATGTAGACAAAAGTTTTTTTTGTAACTGACCTACTACAAATTAAAGTAAAAAGCGGTAGAAAAAACTTATTAGAAAGTAATTAATTAGTTAACTTATTTTATCATCTACTTTGCTTCGTTATAAAAAATGTTGGAAAAAACTTATGAAATGAATTAAATTCGTAAAAAGTGCATATTTGTAAAGTTATTGCAGAAAAAATTGACATTAGTCAGTTAGTTAGCATTAATTAACAACAGTTTAATATAACAGATAGGCCTATATATTTTATTGTACAAAATTATTTATTGTTTATTGTCAGTCGACTTTTGTCCATTATTAATTTGTGGATATTAAGAACATAAAAAGATTAATTAAATTACCTAATAAAAAATCCATATTTATAAAATTATTGCAAAAAAGTTCTATACCATAATTAAATTATTAATTAACAGTAAACAGAAAAATAGTTTTGTTGAAAGAATGAAAATAAACCATTTGGAGATGCATTAATTTACAACAATTTAATTTAGCCAATATATTTTATTGTACAAAAACTTGTTTATTGTCAGCTAACTTTTGTCCATCATTAATTTGTGGATATTAAAAACAGAAAAATTACAAACGAAAACATAAATGTTTTTGAACCATTTCGAAAACAAATTCCACATTAACGCTATTTATTTTGGTGCCTACATAATTGTGTAAATCCATCATGCGCTTAACGCATTTTTATCACGCTTTAAATGCGAAGAGCATTTGCAATAGGCACCACCAATTCAAAAATATCCCTAAAAATATTATAAGCAGAAAGTATATATATAGTAAATACAATCGTATTTGAGGGTTGAAAGCAATTTAGCATTTTAGACAATGGAAACGAAATAATGAAAAAGAGTTGTCTAGATTCATTAAGATATACTAGTAATTCATAACATGGAATGCATTTGCATTAAAAACAGTGTTATATTTTTGCATAATATCTTTTGCAAATTTAATTATTTTTTTCTCCACGTCCGATGTTTCGCATGGGTAAATAGTAGGACAATGTGATATAAGCTCCTGGTGATGTGGGAGTTAATATGAAACATCCCCAACGATAATCCAGATCGGTTTTAAAATAGTTGATTGCAACGAACATTGTACAATTTTTAATTAAAAAAAATCATTCGATATATCTGTATGCACACACCTATATAAGGCCCGCCGCTTTGCATTAGTCGACTAAGATGCGTATTAGCAAATTTATTACATGTTACAATGGAAATTCATAGTCACGTTTTATACATCTATTAAAACTTATTTTATTGACGTGTTAATTGCATTAAAGTTTTCTGGTTTAAAGCACCATTTTTCGCTTTTTATTACATTACAATGTGTTAGACTCGGTATTAATAAAGTTTCACAATTAAGTTTTATATGAAAGGTGACTAATTTACGATATTTTAAATATTGCACTTTCGTGAAAATCGTTCACATTTACATAAAAATTATTATTTGCGCTTTCGTTATCGTAATAGTACAATACCATTCAATACTGCTTTTTTATTGCAATTTCAATGTTGCTATTTATTTTATTACTTGATAAATTAACAAAAAGGATTTTATAGTAAGTACTATTATCTAACTAAAGGACTCTTTACATGACCAATATTTTCATTAATATAATAGAGCACGCCAAATTATTATGCATTACTGGGTGTCCCAGGAGAAATGCGTTTTACCCAATTTACTAAGCATGTTACAATAGAAATATTGTGAGAAAGGTAAGATTATATTAAGAGGAAAATTGTGATAAAACACATGTTAGGTATCATGTACCTACTTTATGACTTAGCACTTCATATACAAAACATGGAAATTGTTATAGAGTAAATTTTTTATTATTGTTAAATACAGGGTGATACAAAAGTCATAAAACCATTTAAGGTTTGAATAACATTTCTTGGAAATAAATTCTTGCTCTTCACACGAAGCATAAAGTTATTTTCAAAATTAAAAAAAATCAAATTTCAAAAAGTGAGTTTTCTGTTTACAAAGGAGTAAATGTGAATTAGAAAAAATAAATAAACTAATAAATTACTTTTATTATAATTTTATGTAAGAATAATCGAAATATAGACAGTAATATGTTATTATCTAAATTCGATCATTATTTTTTTAATATTGTTAAACTAAAATATAGTTAAGGAATTAATTTTACTTATATAATACATTTAATATCTAGAATTTTTTTGTATACGAAATAAAACTATTTTGTATGTAATGAAAAATAATAAATAAGAAATTCTGGAACATTAATCATTTCAAAGCACAATAAAATAGCGTAATGTAATATAGTAAAAATGTCCGGCTACATTTAGGTCACTTAACTTTATAACAAAATAAAGTGGAACATTAATTCGGCGCGCGCCCAATTTAATTAATAATATAAATATATATATTTTGAAACTTGCACTCTCCTCCATGTGTATAATTTGCGCAGTATTTAATGAGGAAGTTGCTAGTTGTAGACCAACTAACCAGTATAACTTAGAACTAACGGCGCAAGATTACAAGCTGTAATTATTAGCCCAAAACACCAAAAATTAGTTCGAACAACCTAAGCTGCATTGTCCTTTAATCTAAATCCCCAACAAATCGTTGTTTGAATATAATTTGTGCGCTGGATGAAATAAATCATTCGTTGAAAATAATCAGGCAGGTTTATATTCTTGGTATATTCTTCGATATTTCATTCCAGCGCTTGCTTCGCTTATGATGGGCAATTTATGTTTCTTTGTTAGCGATAAGTATAGGGTTGAAACATCAACACAGCACATACAATTATACATACAGATATTTTTAAACGATTTGCTTTGCATAGTTCTTTTTTGTTGCTACATATTCAAAACGTGTTATTCATTATCATATAGCCGTCCATTCACACTATAAACACAATTTTTCCACTTCCTTCAAGCCCTAAAAGCAGATATAAGCGTATTATATGCGAAGATAGTATACAAAATTTTCACTCTACAAAATAAGTAAATTAAAGTAGTACTTTTTAGGTTGTTTCAAACACTATTTGCTATAAACAAAACTTGTGATAAACAATTGTTTAGAAATACAAAAACTTGTGATGTTAAATTATGTCTTAAATATTAATGAATACAATTCAAATCTTGATTCATTCATAAAAGAAGCATTTTAACATTTAAATAGTTCAAATTTTACACATTTTGTATAAAAATATCACAAGTCTGCAATGATTTTTTTTATAATATTGTAAAAAGACAAGTTTTGATTCTAAGATAAACGACAAACCAACATTAAGATTTATTTAAATTCATAAATTAGATTATTTGAGTTATAAACCAATTTAAACAAAATTTGACATAAATAATATTTTAGAAAAAAATTTTGCTACACAAAAACTTAAACTATATCCAAATGCAATTCAATTTTTTATTGTTATATAATTTAAATTTAAAAAAAGCTCTAAACTTATAGAAGTGCAGATTTTACACTTTTTGTATAAGAATGTCACAAATCTACAATAGTTTTGTTTGTAAAATTATAAAAATGCAAGTATTAATTTCAAGATAAACTATACAAGCCAAGAATAAAATCATAAATTAGATTGTTTGATTTTAATTAAATTTAATTTTATTATATTATAAACTTATTTAAACAAGCGAGTTGTCATAAATAATTTTTTAGGAAAAAATTTTGGTGCACAAAAAATTGTGTTATCTTAAATATCAAGCAATGCAATTCAATTTTTTATTATTAATTATTTTAAATTGAAACAAACCATTTTGAAACTTACAAAGCTTAGATTTTACACCTTATGTATAAAAATATCACAAATCTACAACGGCTTTTTTATTATATTGTATAAATGCAGTTATTGATCCTAAGATAAACTATGCAACAAGCCAAGAATAAAATTTATTTAAAATCATAAATTAGATTATGTGGACGTTTGAGTAAATTAATAATTCAAAGCGTTTGTTGCATATATATAATCTAATCAAAGGTTCCTAGAAATATTCATTATATTGTTGGAAACATTTAAAATAATTCTAGGTAGGTGGTATATTATGTGAAAGCATAAAGTACATAATAATTTTGTTAATCATGAAATATTAAATGAATGGAAACTATTAACAATATATATAAAATCCCTTGCAATATTAAATTTCAGTACACTCGTATGCAGCACAAACCTTCATTACTAATAACTGTATAAATAATAAACGAAACTAAATCTTTTATCGATTACGCCAGATGATATTTTGTTTCATACACGTATAATGTAAAACGTTTGCGCTGTTATTTATTATTACAAAAATAAAATATTAACAAAGCGTGGCATTGTGAAACGATGAACCGATTGTTAGTAGTGACAAAACCAGAATCTAATATAATAATTGTATATGAACGTTTCCTGATTAAAAACGCAATTTTTATCATTAATTGTGACATAATAACAAAAAAATGAGCTATCACAAGCAGGCACATATAAGCATTGTGTCTATCCTCGAAGAAAACGCCTCATTCTCTTTTTTAATCATTCCATTTTTTTTTTGTCGTGTGATAAAACATTAATAAAGAATCTTTTCTCATCAGTGTGTGTGTGTGTGCGGGTGCAAAAAACGTAGCGTAGGTTGATGATGTAAGTAGTACGGTGCAAGTATGTGCCCGGGGGATGCAGAGTTTGATTATGCCTGGCGTAATTGTGGCTACACACACTGTCCTTTCATTGTCGAGATGTCATGGCTTCGGATCCGTCTCTTTCAAGCGCGCTCTCGCACACACACATACACGCATAACATAAGCAAAAGTTCAAAAGCAAAATGGATCCGCTCTTTCAAGCCATTTCACCGTCAGGAAGAGATTTTTAAAGAAAGTTTCAATTGTCTACCATCTTATACAGCGATTGGCTATACTCAATAGCGCTATCCGGCGCGCTACAATCGAGATATGAATGTGGTGGAGGCGCGAAGGCCGCTGCATACACACACACATACACACAACTTTTTCCTCCTCATCCAGCCATGAATTTTTATGCCCCGGCATTAGTTAGAATTTGAGTGCTATTATGTTGTAAGAGAAATAGGAGACGGTCTAATATATGTAATGTGCGCTATTTGCCTTTCAAAAATCATTCAAATTTTTGTATGTTCGAGCAGCGCGTGGGGTATGGCTCGGTGCGTTTTATATTCGACGAGCAATTCGCCTCGTTTTTATTATTGCGCTAAGAAAAAAGCAAAATTATTTGCGAATATTTTAATGCGTAAGCGCATGAAAGTGAAAAGTTTATTTTTTGCTTAAAAAAAAAGTTATAAAAATCAAACAATTTGTACGAATGTTGGGGGAAGTTGTTAACGATAGCGAATTTACTAGCGGAGTTTTCGCAAAGTTTTGCCTTTTTTATGACAATTTTATGAATGTTATGGAAAAAAATTTCAAATTGGAATGATATATTCCCTATATTTGCAGTTTGAAAATTTTATTAGATTTTTATATCGGCTCTAATTACCATTCGAAATAAATAAATTTTACATTTCCACATAAAATGTTCATATGTATGTATAAAGAAGACATAAACTCTAATTAATTATAGTCATTGGTTGGAATGGAGGTTGATGAAAAGCGTACACTATGTTCGTGTAATTGTTAATCAATGGCAGATTACAGAATTTTGTGGTTGGAAACGTCAAAGATTTTCAAGATTTATTATCTTGCTGTATTTGTCTATATGTATGTATATCTCTCTCTCGAAATGATTGTTGCTCTAAAAACGTAATCTCATTAATACCTAAAAAGCGAAAAGCGCTTTTTATTTAAACTCGAAAAGCTGATTAAAAATGTTTTTGACATCACATGTATATCATCCGCACTTTATCGTTACAATTTTTTTCCGAACAATAGTTTTGCTTACAAACGCTTATCATTCATTACTCAAATTTAAGACCATCAAACAGGTTTTTTCAATGCTTTATTGTATTGATTTAATCGATTTTATGATAAAATAGATAATAATATTAATAATAAACAATAAAAACTATATAAAATGCTTTTGACATCCACTTCATCGTTAAATTTTATTCCAACAATAGTTTTGCTTACAAGTACTTGCCATTCATTAATAAAATTTAAGACCATCAAACAACATTTTTAAATGTTTTAATTATATTGTTTTGATTTATTTAAAATTATTTAGAATTATTTTTAATTGATTTATAATAGACAATCTTTACACGTTTTCCGATGATATTCTTTATAATTTTTTGACATCATATGTAGGTATAACATCCACTTTATTGTTACATTTTTTCCAACAGTAGTTTTGCTTACAAACGCTTGTCATTCATTAGTAAAATTTAAGACCATCACACAGGTTGTTTTGCTGTAATTGTTGTTTTGATTTATTTCGAATCGTTTTATGATAAAATTCTATGTTTCTTGTTAATTTAGACAAAAGGCATTATTTTTCAAACAAATTTCAAAATTAAAATTAAAATATTGATAATCTTAAACGTTTTGCGATAAAATTCTATATGTTAATAATTAAGTTGAACAAAGACGTTATTTTTTAAACAAGTTTAAAAATTTAAATTGGAATTTGTACATTTTTCAGTATTTTATCATATATTTTATTCCAACTTGTGTATGACACAAAAATGTTTGACTTTCAAATTTTGTTTGTACCCACAAAAAAATTCCAGAAAAAAAGTTACATTAATCTTTAATACGCTACACATAAAAATATGTGTTTATTAAAACATCCAACATTTTTCAAACTTTCTATCTTGCCACATTTTATAAATAAACTTTTGATTGCTAAATTATTTCTAATCTGTGTTTTGTGTGACATGAAAATCGCATTAAACTGTGCAAATTGGCCTAACCTAATATAACTAATTCATAATTAGATCGCCTTAAATCCGTGTGAACAAATTAAAATTTATTTAATTTTTGTTTCGCTTTGCTAAAAGTTGAATACACACAAAGTGCACTCCTCTATGCATCTGTCTCCACCTACCTATCTGTGAAATTTGTATATATAGGTAATGACATTTTCTTGTTCTAATTTAGCATAATACCGCGCGTCGTTATTAATTTCGTTAAAATTAAAACGTACAATTATTTAGGGAGTAAATAAAATTTGGGTTATCAACAGTAATGAGTTTATGCTATGAGTTCTCATAGCCTACCAAAGCTAATTACATATTGCACACGCAATTATATTATTAATTATCTACCTACGTATTTGCGTACTATTGTGCTCATGTGAATGGTGGTGAATTTACAAAGGTGCATTAAATTATAGCAGTAGTATCACATAATTGACACAAAGTTCGAACCGGTCGAATAAAAATTAATTGCTAGATTTCATCTCTTATATCAAATCGTTTCTGATATTGTTTTCTAATTAAGCGCAAAGCCGAAAATAAATTCAAACTTGTCTGAATTATTCAAACTTGTGCTGGAAAATCATAATCGTCTTAATTAATCATAATTGATCTAGATTTATCTTAATCTCTGACCTAGATTATTAATAAATGTTGCTGCTGCTTTCAGTGTTAATTGTTTTGGAGGAAGCGAAATAAAAACCATCATCGCACCACCACCGTTCGTTCGTTCGTTCGTTGATATTCCAAATGTGTGTCGCGCGTGAATGTTTAATAAACAGCTGACAATGTGGTTTTAATAATTATTAAATTAATATATGTCTGTTATAAATTTTACTGAAAGTGTGTGTGAGTAACAAGAAAATGCTTTAAAGTTTCTCTATTAATTAAACAATTCGTCGAAAAATTGACAAGTAAATGTGAACGTTAAATTTACGACACTTGCAAACTTTATGTCACTTTTAAACAAATTGTATTTAAAAATCTAAATATCCAAGTGCATTTTTATGCAAAATACATAGAAAAGACAGAAAGTTGGGAAGCAAAACAATTTTAATTTATTTTTTAAATTACAAAAAATAGTTGAAAATAATAGATATATGAACTCTAATCACTATAATAATTGTTTTTAATAGAGGAAAACCTTTTTATTTAAATGAAAATCACACCGTTTTTAGTAAATTTTGATTACACATTCGAAAGATAACAATTTACTGCTTTAAAAAATGTTAAAATATTGATGACAGCTTCTTTATAGTCATTAGTTATTATAAACATTAATTAACAAAATTTGATTCAAAGATAAGCTTAAGACGTATTGCTTTAATTATATAACAAAATAATCAAAACATGTGACATCCGTCCCTCTCCCATTAAATATAGACGTTTTAATTATATGTTTTATGGCATCATCTAAAAATATTTAAAAATTTACGAAACTGCTTAGTAGTTTTAAGTTTCTATCATTAAACTTCGTACCTATCTACACTTTCAATGCATAGATAATGATAAGTCGATACTTCTTTTTTTTGTTCTATAAAGCGATAAAAACGACTTTATATGTCGCTTTTATAAACAAATTTTATTATCGGATCGACGTTTTTTTAATATCGCGCAAATTATCAATATAAATTCGATATACGATGCAATAAATTTGAGATATATTAGTATCTAATTTCAATCGAATAAATTTATACGGCTCGCAGACACACATTTTTTTCTCTCTCCCGTTTGTTTTTCGCGTGAGGTGTAAATAAAATGAAGCAACGTGTCAATTGCCACAGGGCCAACAGCTCGTTTTAGCATCGCCCCCAAATTTAATAACGCAATTTATTCGTCGTCGACGAATTTAAAAAAATAATAATGATACACACAACGCAACGCGTTGTAAATCTAATTAAGCGTTAATATTAACATTACGATAAGCCATATTTTATTTGTATATTGCAAAAAACAAAGGATCCTTTCTGATACACGGGAGAGTAGGGAAATCACGCACCGCTAAGAATAATTGGAAATTGTTCTAAAATAACAAATAACGAATAAATTGCAACTAATGTACATGAAGGAGTAACTAACATACTATCTAAATGAATATAAAAAAAATCCGAGTGAATGTAATTCAGATTAAAAAAATCAAAAAAGCGCCAAAATCATGAAGGGGTAATGGCGAAACTGGTAGGCTAATTGCCTGCTAATAAATAAAATAGGTAAAAAAGCTACATAATGTAAACTCATCGTTAAATATAAAAAAATCACATTTGTAATTATCAGAGATGTCCTGTAAACTGCATTCCGTATGGAACATCCTGAACATAATTCCCATCTAAACCATCATTCGTTGCCTTTTCTAAATTCAAAACAAATTAAGCTAGGAACGTCATTACCCTGTTGAACAAACTTTATTTCAAGAAGATGTGAAAGGCAATCTAGTGCAAATTATATTTTAAAATATTCAGCAATGCACAGCAGAATGCCTCTTTGTATATATATATTATCAGCTTCAGAAATAATTTTTATTTATAGAAACAATTTGGCTTCAATTTTTTTTAGTTGCAACAGAAGACACGAAATATTATAAGCAAAAGCTGCTAATTTATTTGTAGAGGAACTGTCGTCATTTAGCATTATATTGTTTGCAAGGTACGGACATGTTATTTTGATCTCTACACTTAATAATTTTTTAGATAGACCAAGTTGCGCCATTACCCATCTCTCCCCTATATGGAAAAAGGAAAGGATGCTTTTTGATGTCAGTTTGAGTGTCAATTAATCATTCGATTTAATTTAAGAAGCACATTTTAATTGCACACGTTGCAAAACCGACCGCAAAAATTGCTAGACAAAATTTTTCATTTTTAAATTCTACATTGAAATGTAAAGTTGCATCAATATAAATCAACCAAGTGAATAATTATACATTGATTTATGATTCATGCGTCTGCAAATTTTTAATACATGGCAGCAGACACTGCTGAAAATGCGAACTTTTTTTTTCAAACAAAATATTTTATTGTGCGTTATCAAGATTTATACATTTTGAATAAATCACCGCCGCACACGTCTAATTTCCACTATACATAGTTAGTTTATCGGACGGCGCAGATTAATAATTGATATTTTTGTGTGTGGCGAGCGATAAATCGTGCGGTAATTAATTTATTTCACTGGGTTATTGAAAAAAAACACCAGATTTTGATTGTTAAATCGCATTTTTTGCTGCTCATTATAGCGATCGTTCCGGCAAAGCGCATTTATAAAAGTTTATCGAAAGCGGTAATCTTGGATATTTTTGTTGTTTGAAATATTTCCCCCATTAATATTACGATCAAAAATAGAAAAAAATCATTAGTATTATTAATTATTAGTAAAAAAAAATTGTACAAACTCGAAGCGTATCAACATTTTTAATCTGCCCTCCTTTCCCCCCGCCACATACATCACTGCGTTTTTTACAACCAGCTGCTAGAAATTTTTTGGTAATCATTTTCGAACATAAATTCACACTTAATTAGTACGGCAATCACATTTAGTTACATTTTTTCCATGTGCATATTTACTAATGAAAATAAAAAAAGTTAATGGCGTAAAAGCACCTAATCTAAAAATCTCTATTACTTTAGAAAAGGTAGAAAAGTTCATAAATTTTCTTTTTAGTTTAACCTTTTTTTTGTAATTTTATTATCTTTTCAGATAAAATTTCAATTATGTTTAATGCGTTAATTACTTTTTTAACCGCATAAAAAGAATAAATTTCGGTGAAAAAAAACGAAGCTTAGCTTTAAATAGATTCGAAATATTCATTGTTGAGTTTTTAGATTTATTATCGTTAAGCGCATCTCGAAACAAAACATGTTTATCGCTGTTTTAATGAACATTCACAGTTGCTTGTATTTTTACCAAGACGACGTGGAATTATAAAAGTTTAAAAATAAATATGCTCTAATTTAAGGCAAAAGATGTAGTAGTAAAGTTTTTTTTTATATGTAAAGCTCTACAAACTTGACAGAAAAAAAAAGTTCTAGAGTTTGAGTAAAGAATAAATAGTGGAGCAAAATTCGCCATAAAAAAACCATCACATTCACTGGATTTCTATGGCTGGATGAGTGTTGGAAAGCTGTTAAAAGGATGATAGTGTGACCATTTTCAAAGATAATCGGAAGACGTAAAACTTTCCAAACGATTGATTTGATCAAATATTGCAAACATTATTAATTTGTCAACTACACGCTGCTACGTTCATTTTATTCAACTATAAAACATTATTTAAATAAAAATGCAAAGTTATATGCACTTTATATGCAATATTTAAAAAAAAATGTTACTATTATATTGCAATATTACGTAAGTGTTGTTATTTAAATTTTTATGAATACAAAACATAAAAAGCTTACACTACAATGAAAATTTCTTTATTGTTATTGTATATTATTATAGGAAAGTTGCGTTTTATTGCATAAAATTATAATTAATTAATAAATATTCTAGCTTTTTATGCAAACTTAATTTTTTATACTAAAATCGAAGATATTACTTATATATTTTATATTAAATGTTTAAAGCAACTAATAATAAAACTCAATTATTTAAGAAAATTGTAAAGATTATAGAAGTTAAGAAAAACATAAATAACAAAAAGAAGTATAAAAAATCCCCAAAAATTTAGGAATTATATCTAAAATGATAGTAGTAGGTACTAAAAATGAACTATAAACATTACATCACGGTTAAAGCTGAATTAAAAAACACAAAGATAAGACTTTTAAAAATTACTACAAACAAAACACAAAATTGCTAAAAATTATCCAAAAAATAAATTAAAATCATTGCAGTATTGTAAAAAATAACTAAAAATGTAATTCATTTTAAAATAATATTTAAATTTTCATTATTTTTGAAGTTTTTAATACGAATTATGTAATAAAAATATAAATTGACAATATTTTAATCAAAAACCTAAATAAGTTGTGATAACAAAAATAATGTTATGTTTAATTGACGTGTTTATGATAATATTTTTATTATTGTTTTAAATTAACAATGTATTGTATTTTTTTATCAAAAAATACGATTATTTAATAATTTAATTCGATAAAAACACACACAATACAAGATTATGTAATTGAATTTATTTTAAATTCCAATTTAATAATTAATTAATAATTAAATAATGAAGGATTTTTATTCATTAAAAACACAATTCATTTGAAATTTCATTAAGCTAATTGCGAAAAATTAATATTGATAATCAGTTTATTAAAAATAAAATTGTACCAAAATTAATTAATCCATACAATGATTAAATTTATTAACTACACATATTGTAGGTGCATCTACATATATATTAACAATGCATATATCGTATACGTATCAATCATAACGATATCTACCATATAAAAACTTGTTTACTTATGGTGGAAATATTATACATTTCAAGTAATTTATTGCAGGAACTAATGTTATTTTCTGCTTCAGGAAGTTTTTTAGATACGTACACAAAATAATAATAATAAAATTTACATATCCTTTTATTTTTCTGTTGTGACATAAATAAAGAAAATTTGAGAACTATCAAAGATTATTTGTTGCTGTAATTTCCTTCATTATACAAGGAAACGTTCTTTTTTTTATTTGAATATATAGAAATAAGAGTATAATAGTAAAAATATATATATCTATCTTGTTTGTGTCAATAAATTCTATTGTATTTGATGCTCAAAGCATAGATTTGCAACATTTTATCTTAAATAATGAGAAGAAGTCATTCACTTCATTAAAATTCCTCAAATGAAATTGATTTATTTAAATCATAAGTATTTTTATGTTATCATTGTATATTTGTTTTTTACATGACAAACTAGTTTCGATTATTATACTCGTATAATCATCTTTAGTGTCTTGCAATTTATATTTTAGTCACATTTTTTTATATCCTCAAAAAGTTTTGATGCACCTTGAAATAAAGGAATAGAACTATGTGTAGTATGAATAAAAAAGACTGCAAAAACAGCAAAATTTTGTGAAAAAGACTGAAAAAGAAATAGTGAAATTTAGTGAAATAAATAATAAAACTTCACCAACCATTATTTCTTTATTACACATATGTTGATAACAGTAAAATACTTATATTTTAATTTATAATAATAAAAAACTTTAATTTATAATAATAAAAAACACATCGTAAAGTAGACTAAGAAAAAGTAAAAAAAAATATGATATAGTTCATCTAATTTGAATTTTTCTACTTCTACCAATAACTTTTTTACATTTACCCAGTTATTTTTTCCATTATTAAATTTATTTAAAAACGCTTTAAGTAAAAATCGACAAATAATACGATTATCCAAGCCATTATTATTATATAATAAATTTTTAGGTTAATTATCTCTAATAAAAAATTCAAAAGCAATAATGTATTATGTCACACATATCACTTGAAAGCTTTCAAAAAAAAAGAGTCGTGAAGATTTAAGCCGAATCGATGACAAACGATTGAAGTTTTATGACTCATTTAATATTTACCATTTGGGTTATTGCATAACGCATAAAATGAATGAAAAAGCGATCAATATAACCGTTTAATTAAAAACATCTTTATAGTTATAATATCGCATCGTGCAGATTCGTACGGTGGCGTCAGCATTCATTCGTTGTTGACCAAAAACTAATCACATTAGATTGACCGTCGAATCAAATTGTGTGTATTTATCTATCGCAGTTGTAACATCATTAAAATAATAGTCGTGTATTAAGTTAAGTGAAATTAATTATCTCTAGCGTTTTAATTTCATGATTAAATTTTTAATGGGAATGTTGTTTGAATTCACACAGCGAATGGTGAAAGTATTTTTAACGTTGCTTCCTATTTATGAAAACCTTGTTTGTAAGCAAGCAGATGAAAACTCAACATTTTAACAGATAGTGTAAGTGCAAACACGTGAATATCCTTAGATGAAAAGGCAACTTTGTTGGATAAGAATATGAGATGTTTTCGCTTTAAATTTCTTTAGCTTATTGTATCATTTCAGTAATCAAATTATCATTTCTTTTAACTTTAACTATATAGTAGATAATTAACACATTCTTTTATACAAACTAATCTCATAAATAAAGATATAAGTAAAAAATAAAATAATTATTCTTTAAACTAGGATTTCGACCAAAACTAAATTTTATAATATTTTTTTCTATACCTACCAATAAATATATTTCAGGTAAAAACAATTTTAATAGGTTATCGATTCTTTTAAGTTGAATATTATCAATAAATGTCTTATAAAATTGCGACACATTTTAATTCAACAATTTTTCAATATTTACGTAGATTAAGGTAACACAAAATTGGTTTGCAAGGACTACTAACAATAAGTATGACCAAATTAGACGAAACCGTTGAAACATTTTTATGTTAACTCTCGATACGTAAATATCAAATACTATATAATGGTGCACCAAAACTCAACTTTAAATACCTTTATCATTTCAATTCAGCCACCTTTTATTTATGTATACTAAGGTAACACAAAATTAGTTTACAAGGGCTACTAAATATGACCAAATAAATCCGAACCGTCAAAACATTGACGCGTTTTGTGTTAACTCTCGATCTGTAAATATCAAATACTAAACAATGGACAATTAAAAATCGACTTTAAATAGGTACCTTTATCATTCGCATTCAGCAACTTTTTATTTACGTATGTATACTAAGATAACACAAAATTTGTTTTCAAGAACTATTAAAGATGACTGAGTAAGTAGAAATATATTGACTAGTTTTGTGTTACCTCCTGATATGTAAATATCAAATACTAAACAATGACAACTTTAAATACTTTGATCATTCGAAATGTGAACAACATTATATTTAATAAAATTCATAGTTAGGAAGTAAGTTATATGCTAGTATGTTGCCAGCAGGAATGTTTTAGTTTATTTGGCGCAACTCAATTATTTCAATTATAATTCCGATTAAATTGCATTTCAAAATAGACTTAAAAATGCCGTCGGAATTCCAATTTAAAATATAATAAAAAATGTGTTTTAAATAGATTCGTTTATCATTTATTTATATGTATAAATTCATTAAATCACATTGCACATCAATACCTACAATATATATTTAATTGTAATCATTTTTATCTGATTTTATAAATCAGTTGTAAATATTGTTGAATTTAATTTAGGATTTATTTTAATAATGGTGCCGGTGATATAAATAATATAGTATTTTAGCTTAAAATTAATTTTATTAAATAAATTTCAAAATATTCACTATTTGAATAACTTGCTATGTGCACATTTAATTAAACAGATGTTTTGTGTGAATTCAATTCAGCTGAAATTAATATGTATATTTTGTAATAAATTGTTTGGAAATTATAAAACAACAGCTTTTTGAATCGATTGCCAGCGATGGCATGGCAATAAAAACTAAGTAATGCTTGTTAAAATTTCAATCGGATGTAAATTACCACTAGCATTTCATACAAAAAGCAAAATGTGCCCGCCTTTTTTCTAAAATTGGTAATGAAACACATTTACATGTAAATCTCAAGAGCTGCTAATGTTATTCAATGTAATGTAATCAGTTTTTAAATTCTAAAAGAATGTTTGCCAAGCTAATAACGTAAAAGCAAATTAGTATTGGAGAACTTTAATTGAGTGCTATTTTTTAATGTGTATGAGCAGGCCAATGCCAATGCGCGCCGAAAAAAAGTTTAAACATTTAAGCGAAAATTTCGCATTACGTTGAAGCGACACAATAGTAAAAGCATGTAATCTTTTTAATAAAAAACGCTCGACGAGAAGAAGAAGAGAAACGAATCTATGTCGTTTTGTACTTCGCTTTTAATTCAAGTTTCTTTACTTTAATGCTCTCTTGAGGTTGTTCATAATTAATTACTGTCCTAATTAATTGCATTCATGCAATGAAATGCGTTCACAATTTATGGTGCTTTTAACAGTTCAGCATAAACATTTTATATATGAATAGATAATTGCTATAATGAATATTTACTCGCTTTTTTTCGCATCTACGATCATTATTTGTCTCTAAAAGGATTGCATCCCTAAAGGTAGGTAAGCAGGTATGTGGCTTGTTAATCATCAACACTTTTTTTTCACTGAAACATTTTGTGTCAACACATCTACATTAACTAATTTTACAGCAAATTTGTATTTCTTTGTGTTTCACAAATGTCAGTAACAAATGCTCCAAAACGTTTTGATAAAAACAAATTAATTGCTAATTTAAATACCATGTTTTATTTCATTATCAGACAATTTCAGAAAATTTTTGTACGTTTAATTATTTATTATGTTTGTTACGCAAGATTATAAAATATTTACACACACTTTATAATTTGTATTTTAACGTTTATGTTGTATAAAAAATATCTTGTGTTGTCTGCTGTAATTATGAGACAGTCTTTTAAAGAGCATGTCCTGTTTTTATTGTCTTTTGACAATTCATTTTTTGTTCAAAATTAGGTTAAATACATTTGATCAAAATTGCAATTGCAATGCTAAATTTATTAGCTGAGAATCTAAAAAAGATTAATATAATACTACACTAAAACATATTTTTGAATTGTATTGTAGTATTTTTAGGNTTGTTCAAATTTAGTTTAAATACATTTGATCAAAATTGCAATTGCAATGCTAAATTTATTAGCTGAGAATCTAAAAAAGATTAATATAATACTACACTAAAACATATTTTTGAATTGTAGTATTTTTAGGTAATAACTAAATTAGCAATCAATACAACTTTTTTGGTAAATCAG
Source organism: Adinopsis sp. GC000173 (assembly GCA_030264715.1). NCBI lineage: Eukaryota > Metazoa > Arthropoda > Insecta > Coleoptera > Staphylinidae > Adinopsis > Adinopsis sp. GC000173. Next base: position 35,982 of record JARJDW010013373.1, read on the forward strand.
ACATTTCAAATATTATTATTATTATTAGCAGGAAGTACTTTTTCAAACATTTTAAGTTATCGTCGTGCAAATAATAAGCTAAGTCTACCTAATAGTATTATAAAATTTTGTATAAAATACAGAAAACTTATATTAAGCTCAGGATAATTTACAATACTTAAACATAGAATATTTATAAAAGTACTCCTTGGTAATAAATAATAGTAAAATATTCGAAATGTGGGACATGTAGATAAATATAGTTGACTGCACCCAATTAAAGCAGCATCTAAAAACTATTCTATTTCTATCGTTTCATCAACTATTCAGCATTGTTTTTATAATTTTACTATTAATAAAACAGTATTAATTAATTTAGCTACCTAATCGATAATATTAGTAATAGCTTTTATTTTGTGTTTTAACGAATTTTGTATTTAAATTAAATTTCAAACTAGCTAAAATAATAGTTTATACGTAATTTATTCCAGCTTAAAGTATATTAAAATCGATAATTACTTCCTGGATTTGCATCATTCATATTATTTATAACAATATTTGTTAGCTATATTATTATGTGAATAGTATTCAATTTATTAGAAATACAAGCATCCATTGTATAAAGATTACTACGTACATTCCCTTTTTCTGCAAAATATATGTGTAGGTTGTATACATTGTAACATTATATAGTTTATCTTTTAAATTAGAACTTGTTTGTTATAAAGTGGGTTTAACTTTCGTTTTGCTTCTTCCACTGCTTTTTTCTCGTGGGCTAAATTGCCGCAAAAATAAATGTAACTTTCCTAACCGAAATGAATAAACTCTTGGTGTTGTTGCTAAAGTAGTTCAACTTACATACTTTCCGCAAAGTAAACACTGCTATTATGATAGACAAACGAAAGTGAATTAAAGCATTTTAGGCAACGATAATGTTGCCTAAGTTGCTGTCAAATTTATTTGTCGTATAGACCATTTGCAAATTAAACATATACGCCAGCTAAATAGCTAGCTAGGGTGAAAAACATTATATAAGGTCAGTGAATAACACTGAGCAAGACGTATTATCGATTATCTGGTAAATTATCATCATTTAGTTGATAAAATCAACGTAATTTAAAGAATTTAAAATGATTGATTATACCTGCGCTATATAGTAAAAATATGATAAAGCACTAAAATTTTTACATGTTATAGGCTAAAATTATTATGAGAAACATAAATTTGATCTATTTCTGTAGTAATAAGAAAAATTGCTATTTTTATTTGCTTTTTTATTATTGTTTGGTCGATAAAGTCGGTAGTTTAAAATAAAGCCAAATAATTACTGCGGAGTAAAATAATGCTCAATTTAAAATCAATTATATAATTTAAAATATCCAACTGGATTTAGTATTTAAATTGTTAATCAGGCGTTTAACACTCTCGATTTTCCATTATTGATTCAATGTGGAAATTTATTCAATTTAAACTAAATATTTCGTTAAGTGAGAGTAATGTTTGCCTAGCTATCACTGTCCGAAACATTTCCCCTATACCAGCTCCTGTAGTGCCCCCTTTTTCCAATATAAAAGAAAATTGCAGCATTACCTAAACGCTTATTTGCTTTATAAATAACAGCTTGGGGCCCTTAAATTTGCAAAGCCATATTAGATCTACCTATTGATTTTTAAGAAAAAAAAAACTTTTTCTTCTTCGAGTATATCAAAAGCCCCTCGAATAATGGAGTTTTGGGATGGATAGGCCACCACGCCTCCTCTTAGATCTGCCACTGGCTCAGAGCTCGTAGCGACTACGATCAAAACCAGGCCAATTAACGAATAAACACCAACATTGCAGCAAATTGCATCTTATTAAATTTTTGCGACTTAATCACCGTCATCTGTTGAATGGAGCTAATTAAACAACATAGAAATGTGTTTCACTGTATGCAATTGCACTTTTCATATCACCTAATTGGATCATTGTTAAATTTCCAACTTCCGCTTTTTTTGAGGTAAATTTCATATTCAAACATTCAAAAGCGTTTATAATGCTTTATTTCTGAAATGATTTCGCTGCGAAATGCTTTACGTCGAGACCTTCAACATACAACAAACTAGACGCACTTAAAAACAAAAATGGATTTTTATAATTATATGAAACGTATTTAAATAATCACAATAAGTTTTTAATTGCAAACATCGATTTTTCTATCATATCCTTTATTCCAATTTTATTTTTACACAACAAGATAATATATAAAGTTCAGAAATAATGGCTCAGATAAAAATATGCAAGGCAATGGTTTATAGATTCCGACAATAAATTCTGACTAAGTTAAATTCATTTGATCCCCATAACGATTAACCAATTTCTGTATCATTCTTATATTGAGAGGCTCAAGTTGAGTATTTATAACATTATCACTAAATGTGGCGATAATTTAGCAATCTTTATAGTCTATTTAGTATTTTAAAATAAAAACATGTCGTGCGTTATATGCATTTGATCCAAGAACGTTTAACCAGCTGCACGAAAAGTTTATGAAAAGTATCATTCCTGTTTGTATGTATGTAATGAGGGGCTCAAGTTGAGTATTTATAACATTATCACGGAGTGTGGCGCCAATTTAGCAATCTTTATAGCCTATTTAGTAATTTAAATGTACATCAAGGATATATAAGCAAGTACAAGACAATGGTTTTTAGATTTTGACTAAATTATTATATGCATTTGATCCCACGAACTATTAACCAGCAAAAAGTTTCTGAAAAGTATCATTCTTGTCTTGAGTGAGAAGCTCAAGTCGAGTATGTATAACATTATCACTGACTAAGGTGTCAATTTTAAAATAATAACATGACTTGTGAATATAAATCAAATGTTAAATAGTAAGACAAAGCGTTTACTTGGCCGAATAAAGAAAAAAAAAAGAAAATCTAATATAAAATTATATAAAAGTGAAAATTAAGGATATAAATATGCAAGACAATCGTTTATAGGTTCTAACAAGAAATTCCGACTAAGTTATATGCATGTGATCCTAAGAACGATTAACCAGCTACACGAAAAGTATCATTCTTGTATTGAGTATGTAGAACATTATCACGGAGGGTGGCGCCAATTTAGCAAACTTTATAGCCTATTTAGTATTTCAAATAAAAACATGACATGAAATGCTAAATAGTAAGACAAAGCATTAACTTGACCGAATGAAGAAAAATGTAAAATAAAATAAAATCTAATACACAATATATATAAAAAAGTGTAAATTAAAACAACAACTGTTGTTTTCTCGTCGCGCATGTAGATGTCAAGTTTGATATTTGAAAAGGTGTACAATGTGTATGTTTTCATATAATTTGCACGAAACTATTACAGAAGCAGCAAGCAGCAAGCGCCACAGGCCAGGCAATGACAAATGAAAAATTTTCTAATGACCATTTTTGCCCATTAACATAAATAGTGGACTATGACGTGACTTAAGTATCGTGTTACTTTGTAATAAATTACGCAGTCATTCTAACTGAGTCCCCATACTATAAATTCACCCCGATAAACGAAAGCATGTTTTGATATATCGCAATATTTATTTCGAAAATTCACGAATGAATTCTCATTGCAAACATATTTTATTTCTATTAATAATTACACTTTTTATCTAATAAAATATATAACATTGTGAACACATTTTTCTATACTCGTAAATGTATTTTTCTATTTGTATTTAAATTCCTCATATATTATTCATGTACGTGCGCGACATTATGAATTATTACAATTATTTTGAAATAAATATGAATTTTAATTAATTAGCATTACATATTTATGTCCGAATCGATTATTATCATTCTGCGTAGGTCGATTAGTGGAATTGACATTTATAAGACATTGACAGGCGCAAATGATATTAAATAGGAAACAAAAATAGATTCAATTTACCTGTGTTAGGATAGTATCTTTTAGTATTATGTAGGGATAAGGTCTACCAGACCGGAATGAACTTCCACTTTGCTTTTACCACAGAAGGTTATCAACCATTTCAAAGGCAACTTATTTCTTACAAATTGAATAGATGTATTTTTCTAAAACAATCCGGTCCTTTTTAGCTCTAATAAAACTTCCAACGCAAAATAATAAAATATCAAAGTTTATATCTTTTTATCGTACTTATGTTATATACCTAACCTACAGCTAGACTAAATAGTCGAGTTTATTTAAATACACAACTTGAAATTTATTCCAATTTCGCAAAAAGTAATTATAACATACACATGTACAAAATGTAACAAAACTTTTACTAATTTCATTAACTCATATACAAAATTTCACATTCACGGTTAATTCAATTTAATGTTTGTAGGTACATTAACGTCATAAATAGAAAATTAATTTTAAAAAATAAATGCAAGTATGTCAAGCGGGCAAAACGCTTATAAAGCGGTTTATTCAAAAAATTTTGTGTGCGCGACTCTGTCATATATTTTACTGCATTTTTATCGAACTAAATCAAAAAATATTCTCTATGATAAACGATCTTAAATTTAGTACGGGGATTGGTATAGTTCACAATCTCAATAAATTATCATTCAAATGTTTTATAACCATATTTTTTAAATGTTGTGCTTTAATAATTATATTTTTATTACCAAAACAGTTAAATTTTCGTAATAAATTCAAGAAAATTAGTTAAAGACTGGTTTTTGAATCAATATTTACTTCAAATTTCGATAACATATGTTATTTCTGATACAAAAATTTATATTATTGTATATAATTTTACTTGTATGTGTCTCTCAGTTTATTATTAATTTCAAAACTAAATTTCATCGTTTTTGCGCCGCTTTTCATTGTTTAATTATCTATAAGGTATTTGTATTTTGTGTGCGACTTTGTCATATATTTTACTGTCTTTTTATAGAATTAAATCAAAAAATTTTATATGGGGATTTGTATAGTTTACAAACTCAATAAATAATCATTCAAACGTTTTATAACAATATTTCTTAAATGTTGTGCTTTTATAATTATATTTTTATTACCCAAACAGTTAAATTTTCGTAATAAATTCAAGAAAATTGGCTACAGGCGGGTTTTTATAACAATATTTACTTCAAATTTCGATAACATATTTTATTTCTGATTTTTTTTCTTTTAGTTTATTTATTATTAATTTCAAATCGTTTTTGCATCGCTTTTCATTATTTAATTATCTATAATGTGTTTGTATTTACCACAAATTTAGCTAAATAAAAAAGAGCTTCTGTTATGAATACAAAAACAAAACGACTGTTGTTTTCTGGATGAATATTAACGTCATACTGCTAGCAAATATAACAACGCTGTAGAGTATTCATGTTAAACATGAACATTATATGATACATATTTGTTAATACAACAAATAACAATTAGTAGCATTGACATAATAAAAACCCCGTGCAGATCTTCTTGAAAGCAGCACTCTAAACTCCCATTTACGGTAGAAAGCCATTTTCAAACCCTTAGCAAGGAGAGGAAAATTTGATTCTTTAAAATTGCTTTGAATTTTGAAAAAACTATTTTGACATTGCCGGGTGAAATGCTTTTAAAAATGAAAACGCGCGCGTACCTAATCAAGATTGATGGGCGTAGATTTTAGTTATTAAATATGTTCGACCGCAACGCTTGACTGTCAATGCATTCTTGCCAAATCGTAAATAATAATACAGTTTTATTTCGTATCACATTTGAAAGGTTAATACGATTATCCTGTAATTGTCAACATGTCAAAACTCACCCCACGGGAATTACTATTGATACAAATGCAACCATGTAATAGAGATGTCCTTACCTAAAATTAGAACAAAACAATTAGTGATATATTGCATACAATTAGATCAAGACTAATTATTATAATTGCATAAATAAAAGTTTTGAAATGAGATAAACTCAAGTTGAATATTTGATGTAATTATATTTCCAATAAATAATGCAATCGTACGCAAAATCTTCAATCCAAATCATTAAAATATTATTTCGTTTTTTGCTAAGCAGTTCTTTATTGATGCAATGCTTTTATCCGAATATAAATTACGTGGGACGATGAGATTGAATTGTAGAAAAGACAACAATTTTCTGGGAAAAGTAATGTAAGAAGCTTACGGACAGTCAATTTAACGACATATTTATCTCGGTCTAAAAAATGGCATCTACACTGCTTCAGAATACACTCCAGATTTACTTGAAACCATTTTTTATAGCAACAACTGTTCAAATAAATAACACCTTAATCAATTATCTACTAACGCCAAAAAACACACACCACTCGCTGCTGCTTTTTCTCCTCTCTCACTCTCTTTCTCATGTACGCAAGATATATGATTTTTTTGTAAACTTGACTCTCGCCGAACAAATCTATAATTTATAATGTGCATTATTGTATGTCAATAGTCGGTGGTGGATTTAAGGTAAGCGTTTCGAGGGCAAATGTTTGTTGGATGGGAAATTAATAGTGCTTGTGTTTGATTTCTGTGTGGAATGGTAAACAGTATTAATTTTTCATCATCTAATGTAATACATGCACTAAATACACACACACACACACATGCGGATACGCGTAATTTATAAAATAACAACACTGTAATTTGTAAAAATTCTATTTATTAATCTCATTAATTTTATAAAAGCTTCCGTTGGTTGGTTTAATTGATAACAAAATATGACGAATTATGGTTGTTTCAATTACGAAGTTTTATTAATGTTTTTAACATAATTGCAATAAATTTCATTGAAATTTGAAACAATAAATTTATTTAAAATAATTTGGATATTCTTTTTTGATAAATAAATTATGTGGCCTTTAATTCTATATTTGTATAAAATTGTTGATTTTTAAGTATCTGTAAAATCATTCGTAAATAATTATTAGATAATAATTTATAAGATAACACTATAATTGTAAAAATTCTATTTATTAATCAAATTAATTGTATTAAAGCTTCCGGGTTGGTATAATTGGTAACGAAAATATGACGAATTATGGTTGTTTCAATTACAAACTTGTATGAATGTTTTTAAAATGTTTGCAATAAACTTCATGAAAATTTGAAACAATAAATTAATCTACAAGCATATAGATTTATAAAACCCTCATATTCTTTTTGCGATATTTGATTCATTATTTAATTCTATATTTGTTTAAAATTGTTGAATTTTTAAATATCTATAAAATAATTTAATAATTGTTCGATAAAAACATAAACAATTTATAATCATTTCTTTATAGAGTGCCACCTATTTTTGACATCTGTACACACATAATTTATTAGGCATTTTGAAAAAGAAATTACTAAAGTTTAAAATATTATTATATTACCAAAACAGAAATTCCGAGAAAATCTGAAATCCTGATGATAGCTGTATAGCCTAAATGCGCATAGATTATAGTAAAAAATATATTATTATTAATATTATACTTGATGTTTATAAAAAACGAAATTGACTTATACAAAAGTATACTTTCATTATTATTTTGTTATTTACAAGACAGTTTATTTAATTCTAAATTTAGAACATAATATTTGTTTGCTATAGCAAATATTAAAGAATCTGTAGCGTCTGGTCTGAAGTCATTAGTGTAACTACTGATTTTCTACAACGGTGCTGACCCTCTCTCCCAGCCCTTTGTTAATCTTCATTTTAACCTTTAACATGTTCATAGTAATTATTTTTTCTTATAATTCTTTAATTGTTCAATGAAAAATCAGTTCTGAGGTTATTAATTTACACCTAATACCAATTTTCTCATAGAAATAAAACACTTTTTCACATACGCAGTCTTCTATTTTAATCGACAGCAAGTTTACTAATACACTTCTTAACTTATATTTGATGTATAAACTGATTAATGTCCAATGAAAAATAAATTATGTATTCATGTTTATAAAAAGTGATCAAAATATTTACCAAGCTTTGTGTGGGCTTACACGTGCTAGCTTAATTTAATTCGGTGAGTTTAAAAATACAATACATCAAGCGCACGGCGTTACGTCAAGAGTAGCTGAATAATTTTCTAAGCCCGAAATTAAATATCTACTTCCGATCAGCGGCGCGCGGATTTTTTGCATAGGCAATCTACAATAGAGTGAAAAGAAGAAATTGAATGAGAGAACGTGATTGTAGTTTACGATATCGTGAACAAAAACGGTGTTTTGGGTAGAGTAGAAAGAGGAGGACCAACCCCTGCGGCCATATATGTTAGCATTTATTTAGATTGTCACAACAACAAATACGCACGTTGTGGGGTTATTACCTGCCAATAGAATACATACAATTGCATCATAAGTGGTGTCCGTATTGTCGCAAGCATCTGTTGACAATAACGGGGATTAAATCAGTCGCTGCTGCGATTATTTGCTCTGTGAATGCTGCTGTTTCTACATCTGTTGAAATGGGACACCGGAGGGACAATGCTCTATGTAATTTGTGTCACAAGGGAAGGCTAAGGTTGCATGAAATTGAAGGAATTAGAACGAGATGTTGTTTTGATAAGGATTTGCTGCGCTTGGTATATCGCGAAGATTGAGTTACCACCCTCTAGCTAGACCTCTTTTTTGTATATAAATTCCTATTTCTATTCGAATGTGCATGGTTTAAATATATAAGTTAGAAGAAAAACGATCGGGACAATTAACTATATAAAAAGGAGGAAATTCTATTCCATTCCGCTCCTTTTTTTTATTGTGCTTGCTTTTGTGCGTAATTCTCAACTTGTCTCATTATTCTGGTCGATTTATTTTTAGAAAACATTCGAAATTGTTTCAGTAACGTTGCAAAAATCATTCGTATAGCTGGTTTAAGCTCATTTATTCTAATTTACTAACAGCAATTACCTTTATCTTTACGCACTTTGCGTTACGTTTAATTCTAGACGAGTTTTCTTATAACTCGCTAATTAGCCTATACAAAGGCGAACCATCAAACAATTTAATAAAAATGTATATAGCTACTCAATATTGCTAAATTAAACACCTTTATTATCCCAATTAATTTCAAATGGGTTACTTATTTATTTATAATATTATACATTCACAGCGAAATAATTTATTGTACTTAATCCAATTAAGGCAAAATTAGATAAAGATCATGTAGCTACATGGCGGTAGATCCAGTGCGATGATAATGATCTAGCCAAAGCTAAGCAGAGAATACCCTCTCTATTATTTAAAATGAATAAAATATAATGCCACACATGTATAAACAGTTTATGTTTGAAAGTGCATTAAAAATTTTTGAAATAATATTGTGTGTAAACACATCTTAATTAAAATCAAACATTTGTGTAATTTTAATACTATTTTGCAGTATTTTTATAAAATTATTCAAAATAATAATGAAATATTAATAACAAATAAATGTTAGTATAGTCTATTTACAAAGTAAAGCCACATTGTTACACATAAACTTTATAAATAAAAAGCTTATAATATTATTGCATGAAATTCAATAATCACTAAATAATCAAATTATAGATTTTTTTTAACTAACGATTATAAATATTATTGTAATAAAACTTTTATTTTTTTGTCTTTAAGATAGAATTATTGCAACGGACTAGCCTGCCATCAATAATTTCAATTGTATTTAATTGTAAATTTGTAAATTTAATTGTAAATGTATATACATTAGTTAACATCATTTGAACACTCAAAATTGTTGTCCAAAAGACAGAAGACAAAAAAATAATTATAATTAAGCATAATGTGGTGTTTAAGGTTGCAAATTTTGTAAAAAATGACAAATTTGAATAGTGAGAATGCACAGATTCTGTACCATGATAAGGCTCTCATTTAATCGAAATTCTGGTTAAATACTTAGCCAATATTATAGAATAAATACTGTAATTGTTAAATATGACACCAACTGACTTTTTTCTTTCTTTAAAACTGAAATTAATACTTTGAAGCACTCGTTTTTAGCCAATGAAAGGTGAAAAATAGAATTCGTGGCGACTACTAAATGTTTTGACGGTAGAATTATTTGTTCACGTAACTATATTATTTAAGAAAGAGCTTACTTTGAAGGCGAAATTATCCATTTGAATGAATGATAAATATTTTGTGTTTTATCGGACAATTTCCGATGATACTTATTTGACAGAATGTATTTTCCTGCAAATTATTTTTTATATCAAACAAAAACGTTTAAATACAAATAAAAGTTTATATTGTATACCTATATAACAATTTCAACAATTGCAATAATATCAGTTTTTATTACATTTAAAAATTAAATCGAATGCAATTAAATTCCCCGACAATCGAAATGAACGCTAACTTTTCCCGCTGAAAATTTATTCCACCTATTAATTAACGCCGTTCAGCAAACAAACTATTAGTACGGTAACACAATATGTAATTTCATACTAATAGTTAAAATTTTATTCACCCCACACACAATAATGCAAAACGCCACAACATCGAGGAAAACGTATACAGATCGGAAGCCGATATTTAATTTTGGCGTAGAAAACGTAATTTTTCTAACCAGCCTTGACACAATGTGCTTTGTCATGTTTAGACCTATCAGAGAAACAGAAAATAGAGAACGATTGCTCGCATGCATATTTATATCTATGCAAATTTAACAACAATTTTTATTTATCGAGCTTACAGATTTATACCATAATCCTATATATATAACAGGCAAGCGCGTTTTTTTTATTTTTCGTTTGACTTGTATGCAAATCATCTACAATACGTACAGAACATGACTAATATGAAGCATTATTTTGATATATACGTATATATATACAATATTTAGCAAAACAAATTAACTATTTTCATATATAAATTTTTTGGACCGCTGAAATGCAAATCGACAACGATTTGAATAATAAAATTGAATGAAAGAAATAGATAAAATGCGATGCGATGCGGTTCGTTGTGGTGGTTTTTTTGCATAAATTAATATCCAGCTGTTTGGTAAATGACTTCGACCGGCACGTTTGTCATCCGATCCAATAATCCGTTAAAAATGTACGCGGCGCTATCTTTATCTATATATTCCTCAAAAAGTTTTAGATATGTAGATTGACCATTATTATGTGTGTGTGTGTCAATTTATAATCTGCGTCGAGTAACTGCGTGAAGTGTGATGCATATTTAAACAGAGTATCTTTTGCGAACAAAAGTTTGCGCGCCGGAGTGGCAGGCTGTTTATGAAAGCGGGCAGGCGGGCAGGCAGGCGCGCACCCCAACGAAATTAAATTAGTCATTCAAAATATTTATTTGATTTCGTATATAAATCTAATTTATATTCAATTTGGAGTCTTATTTGGTGCATGTATTAATAAAAAGATGTACGTATCATTATTGAATCGATTAATTCGAGCATCCGGCAAATTTATTCATTCAAAACGCAATCATAATTTTAGGCGGCATCATATTTTGAATATTTTGTTTATTCTAAACAAGATTACTATATATATATATCTACCTACAAATAAGTAATAATAAATAAATATCGTAATATTAAGAAAAATATTAGTATCTTTTATATTAGTTTGTGTAAAAACTATTTTTCTTTTCTTATTATTATCCAACGTGTTTTGGGTTCTTCAAAAGTCTACTATCTTTGGTAAAAATCCAATGCCATTTTATGGATTTAGCTAACCCCAAAATACATTTACTGCCCTTTCAATGCGTTTGAAAATTTAAAAACCGTCCCTTTTAAACGCTGACTTTTTTGAAAGCGAGCTCTAGAACATGGCTTTTTGTCCTTATGGGTAAAACCGCAATGTAAAGAACTCAACTAGACAATGTTTATAAATCTCAAAAATCAAGCTCGGTTTTCAACACAGACATAGCCAGCATCAGGATTGAAAGCACCAACATTTCAGTCACATTTTAGTCACTCCTAAACCAAATCTCTAAGATCTACCCTCTTTTCGCTTTATTAACATTTATCTTTTACATTCTAAAATTCACAAGTGAATCAATTAGCCAAAAAACCGCAAACATGTAAAGAACTCAAGTATAAGATTTTTACCATCCTCAAAAATTAAACTCTTTTTTAACACAGGTATAGACATGGGGATTGAAAACACCAAAATTTTTAGCCATTCCTAAACCAAATCTCTAAAATTAATCCTATTTTCACTTTATTAACATTTATCTTTGACATTCTTAAGTTTAGAAGTGAATCAATTAACCAAAAAACTGCAAACGTGTAAAGAACTCAACTATGCGACTCTTGCCATCCTCAAAAATCAAGCTCTTCTTTTAACGCAGGCACAAACAGCATAGGGATTGAAAGCACCAAAATTTCAACTACATTTTAACCGCTTTTAAAGCAAATCTCTAAGATCTACCCTATTTACACTTTATTAACATTTATCTTTTACACTTTAATATTCAGAAGTGAAGCGAATAACCAAAAAACAACAAACGTACAAGATAAATTTAACGAAAATTTAAGAAAATAATATTGTTGTAATAATCTAACCAAAAAAGTAATGAACTAACTTTAAGATTGCTTTCACTGCATTTTTATATTTTTATATAATGTATAACATATGCATAAATAAATAATATTCAGATAGCAAACTAATATATTTTTATAACCGTTTTATTTTATGTAAGCAGGAAATTCATTGACTTTACTAATTTTTAATTATTAAGTTAACTATTCCTCATAAAAACAAACAATGTAATCGTAATGGCTTAATTAAATGATTAGGCCATTAAATAGAATGCACTTAGATACAATTAACATTAATTTAAACGCAATCATGCCCATAATACAGTTAATTATTTATTCCTATAATAATGTAAGATAGTAAGTAAGAAATCGTTGCCACTTGAATGAATAAATAATGTGGATAATTTGTATACACGTAAATATTTTTGCCTGCTTTATATTCAGCGTGTCGTAAATAAACTTTAAAACCATAAACTAATATGTAAGAAACAATTATTTTTGATAATAATTGCGCAAATTAAACAGACAACTGACTCGAAGTAAGTTGGAAAAGCGTTTGCTCATAAATTATTTGTTACTACGTTGTGTTTTATTACTTTGCACAAGAATGAACGACCTTTAAAACAAGTCAAGGATTATTTCGAGTAATTTTACTTTAAGTTTGCAGCTATACATTTAAACGAAGGCTTAAAAAGTTTTTTTTTTCGGTTCATGTGCATGTAGATACGATAAAGCAAAACTAAATATTTTCATATTCTTTTTCTATTTATTGCGCTTATTATGAAAGTTTAAATCCAACAATTATAAAGCTTTATAACTTTCCCGCCGGTTATCATTGCCCCTCGCGCGCCGAAAAAACAAACTTTTTCAAATTATTATTAATAAAAACGCAAAGCTGGCCAGAACTGATAACGACGAATGCGAAATGAAAAAGCAAATGCTAAATAATTGCTTTCTAAACGCAATGATTTTAATTAAAATTTAATAGAAACGAAACTACTTTCATGCAGCAAGCGGCGAACGAACGCAAAAATTTGGAACAATGAATGGAATGTCGTATTGATTTCGCAAATAAAAAATATATATGGCATAGATATAAAAGGAAATGTGTAACTTTAAAAAGGATATGAAACAGAGGGGTTGTTGAGAGTGAATAGGACAGGCGCTCTCATTTTCTGAAATAATGATCGGTTCCGATCAGAAGAACCCGGGAACATCCTTCTGACCGATTGGTCTAATTATAAAAAAAGTTTCCTTTTACACGAAAACTCATTTCGTGTATTTATCCTTGCATATATTTTCGCCAAAGCAACGCCAAATACATTTTTCACATACCGGAAAAAATATTCAAACCAATCAAATTACATTCAGAAACAAACCCATGTTAAAATTCTAACTCAATTACTTGTTTTTTAATTTAAAATTATTCATATCTTTACACACTCAGAATACCGATAGTAATAAAAAAAACAACAAGTACACCTTAATTCAAAACAATGTTTTATGAATAAAATACTTTAATCATTTTTTAATAAAACTTTTAAATGTAAGCCGCCACAAATATGAGCAATAAATAAACGTTTTACTTTGCAAAATTATTAAATTTCAGAGTAATTTTTAAACATTGCTCGTCTCTCCTACATAAGTTATTTATTTTTTATTAAATACACAAATATGCAAGCAATAAAATGCAGTTTTAAATATAATAAATTGTATTCTATTATATTGTAAGTAAACAATGTAAAGTGAAAACATAAAAATAAAATTATGTTTTATGTTTAGTATATTGCAAATAAAATCGTATAATGCCAGCCATATAAACAAATAAAATAAAATCTTTTTTTAGCTTATATTAGAATGTAGAGTAGTAATTAGTTCATTCCTTATGCAATTAAAATATGTTGGATTTTAATAAAACAAATTAAAATTCAAATGCTTAACTAATTAGTCACTGTCTTTCTATTGTGTGGTCACAAATATCTATACCTTAATCGTATAAGTGGATACGGATAAAGTGACTATAGTGAATAAAAGAGTACTGAGATTCATACTTTATTGTAATATTTATGCAAATAATTATGGCAAAATTAGCTAATATAAATAATTGTGGAAATTCATAATACAAGGCCAATTTCTTTGTCATTTCTTTAGTCTTCACTTTTCAACATGCTTGCTCGTAAAAGATTAACTTTTAAAAACGCAATGTTTTAGACACAAAAAGAGAAGATTTTAAAACGTAAGCGTAGAAAGTACTGGTATTTTATTTATAATAAGCATTTAATTTATATTTTATAACAAAATAAAATTAGACCCCTGTCACAATGTCATAAATTTGTCTAATCAACAGTATATGACAATGCTATAGTAATAAATTTTCGCATTAAAACATATATAAGGCTACATTGTCATTTTTAAGGTTGTTTTCACATTGATTATGTCACTTTTAATTACTAAATAAGTTGTGAGTTAAAATCTGCGTGCCATGTGTAAAACGTCATATTTTTATATTTATATTTCATAAATGAAACCATTCATATCATATACAAAACTTATTAAATAGGTATGATTTTTACTAATAATATAGTCGTTTTAGAAGAAAATTTAGAGTAAATTTACTTGCAACGCATTTTTCGCACATTGACAATCTATGTTTATCGATTTACTTTGAAGTAATTTGACTTGAGCAATTTAATAAATGACGGCAATGTTTTTAAACGAGCTATCATTTACACTATCAAGTTATTAGCGCATATTATTAATGTCAGTAAGCGCTTGCAGCAGCTTTTGAAAAAGGATCCTAATCCCCATTTATGTGCGATGGAAAAAATGCCGGCGAAACTATAAACATTAATTTTTGAAAATTGTCATTTGGCAAGTTATGAATAAAGCAATGTGTGCAATGGTCCCTAGTTTACTAAGAGACTTTTAGTGGCGAAATAAATTAGACATAATACCTTGCTAATGCTAATAACGGCGAGAACACTGGGTCCTCTAAATCAGAGGATAAATGCTATTAAAACACTCCTCTCCAACAAAACCTCAAAATATGTTTGGAATAATTACATTCTTCCATTATATTAAATTAAGTAATTGTATGAGTGAAGGGTTGTTATAAACATGCATGTATCAATCTTATCACTCATTAAAAACGAAATACGACTGAGCGCGCGAGCAAAAAAATTGTTGGTATATTTTCGGAATATTATTGTTAGCGCCAGCGTTTCGTTTTTCAATTAAATTTCCAATTATATTTTTTGCCGAAAGTGTGGTAATAAAAGAAGGGAAAAAAGTTTAAAAACAACGATAACTGTAGCAACTAAGGTGTCATAAAATTGGAGAGCTAAAAATCTGCATAAAATTAATTATGGCAAAGAAATAATAATTTCCTCTTCTTTTTTGGCGTTTATATACAAACTTACCGCAGTATTCCATTGAGACAAATAGAATAAAATGTATACAATTGCAATTCTTACACATTTGAACACAAAATATTTGAATTTTTAACGGCGACTATAAAAAATGAAGCAAAAGTCGTAACTTAACTCTTGAACAACTTTTAATATTGTATTTTATTTTCACATCGATAAAATATCAAAAGCCATCAGCGAAATACCATTAAAATTATTATGGATATAAATACAAATATTATATTTCTTTATCATCAATTTCCCACAGAGGGGAAAAATTCAATCGCTTTTACGAAAAAAAAAGAAGCAAGAAAAAAATAGACATCAACGTTTTTTATAGGTCTCGTACACTCGTGCTATTAAATTGCAAACAAAACAACCCACCACCAATATTTTAATCCTAGAAAATTGCAAAAAAACCATTGTTCGTCCCTCCTGTTTTAGAGCAGGTGTTCCAGCTCATTTATTAAATTAACAACATGATTATGCGATTCGTTTTTAAAGTATAAAGTATTGCGCGATGCACATAAATTCTGATTGGGTCTCGACGGCGAATGCGATAAAATAATCTGCGAGGAGAAAACTAAAATGAATTATGATTAGTTTGTTGAGATTTTGTTGTTGTTGTTGTTGTTGTTGTTCGTTCGTTCGTTCGTTTGTTGAATAGTATCTATTCTATAATGATAGATGGAATGAATATTCGAAAGGAGCGAAACTTTTTGTTGGTTAAAGTTTAAATTACAAAGTCGTATTTATTAATCTTTGTACAAATACTGTTGAGCTGTGAACGGGCTTGATAAGAACCACGATATTAATGTGGATTTCTTCTTTCGATCGTTTTTTTCTTCTTCTTATTTATGAAAAACTTTCAATCCAAATTCAACACAATAAGATCAGGACGCAGATGATGAAAGGATGGATTTGTTGAAATTGATTAAAATGTTTCAATCAGTTTTTTGCAAACTAATTAGTTTTCTTCCTTTTGCATGTACAAAAAAATAAATTATAAATACTATACAAACTCAAATCATGAATATTCTCTACATTCTATAGCGTAATTTACGACAAAAAATAATATTGTCATTTTAAATGTTTGCTTGCAATCTTATAAACCATAACTAAAATATACATAGATATATTACGTTAGCTAATATTTTAACAAATAATAATATCTACGTAGAGATACTTGCAAGACGAGTAGGAAAACAAAATTGAAAAATAAACAATTGCAGCTACACGTCACATAAACCAATGGAAATTATCAAGCTATAAGATTTTATATTAAACTGCCATCGTATATAACAAAACCATAGTCATAGAAATATTCAAAAATTCTTTTAACGGAAAATGTAATATATGATTTGCAAGAATTTATAGTAAGTGAAACTGTGTAAAATAGTGTAACATATTGATCATTCTTATATCTACCTACTTTCAAAGTCTCTATTTTTAGTTGCTTATTTAATGAATAAATATAGTTTAATAATTTAGTGAAATGCTTTTACCATTTTATAAATATATAATTGTATGTATAATTGTATGTATTTTTTTTTAAAAACTTGCAGCGGTCTAAATGGATTCACATCACTTAATATCCAATGTGAGTATTTAATTAAGTACTCTTTATAAGGCAGCATTTTGAAATATTCATGATGATGCATACGAGAGTATATCTAAGCAAGATAAACCTGAGATACCTATATCCATTTATTTTTCATGTCAAATTGCACAAATTAATCCACTTTCTGTCAGAAGCGAATCATACATTGATCAAAACATATTCAATATAAAAAATTATATATACTTTGTTCAAATCACTTATATTCAAATAGCAAATATCTTCAAAATCATGTTGTAAATTATTTCATTGTTTAAGTAATTTATAAATAGAAGAGTTATACAATTCAACTATATATTGAGTTTATCATTTATGTTTTCAAGTACCTATTATACTATTAAATAACGCTGATAAAACTATCTATAGAATAGATAATACCTATGGTTTCAGAGATATTTGTTGTTTAAATATCTTTTCCAACGAAACGCACCCTTAATTACGGATAAATAATTTAATATATTATGTATAAATGAAGTCAAACAAGATAAATAATTTAGTTATCATCTATTACTTATGGATTTATATTTAAAATATCTATAATAATCCAATTAATAACAATAAATTTTAGCACATATAGTAAAGATTGTATTTGAAAAGTTTAATAAAATGTTGTCGAAACTATATACTGGAAAGTAAATATACCTAATTAAGATACATACTACGATATTAATGCTTTACATCCATTTATTCTGTTTGCTCAATTTTTTACGACTGTCAATCTCATAAATATTTATAGACTTATGTAGTTTACTCAAGATAGAAGGTAGTTGCTAATCTGCATTTAGGTCTCTTTCCTATCAGAAAAGCAAACCTTAAAAAACTTTATACTACATCCTCATCTGAATGTTGTTGTTGCACAGCAAGAGAAAAATATGCTACAATGTACCATGTAATGATCTATAAAATAAGTATTTATTTTCATTCATTCTGCGAAAATGTAAAAAATAGCAGCAATGAACAAAATACCCAACGCGCGCGCGTTTTGTTCATCATCTTATTTATTCAGTTTTGTTGAAAGTTGATAGCACAATTTTCGGCACACTGCCTGAAATTAATTATGTGAAGCATAAACTTTATAAACTTGCAAAAGAATTTTGTAATTTAACAAATTAACCAACGTTTGAAAAATAAAAATAAACGAACTGGCGATTTTTTATTGACACAATGCATGCGCCCGATTTTGCGAACGCAAAATTAATTGCATTTATTTATGTGAATATCTATCTTAATGCGGCTGTAAAGCTTTACAGCGGCAATAATTTGTTGCCAGATAATGTGCACTACTATACTACAATATTACTAATTTTATTTTTGCACTGCTATAGTAGTGCGCTCGAGTAGTACGTTTGCAATCTTGAAGGCACGATTTGATATCGAACATAAACTAGGCGAAAAATCTGCGCTTCACTGTACGAAACGACGCCATACAATTAAAAAAAAGATTGTGTATTTAATTAAATAGATAATTACTGCAAGATAATTTGTTAATTCTTTGTATCTTTATAGCTGTGTGTGCCGTTTAATTAAATTCATGATTTTTTTGATAGAGATTGATAATGTTGGTTGCTGCCGCTCATGTATTTTTTTACGCCGGGCAGAGAAAAAAAAATAATTACATGTATATAAAAAAAGGCATGTAGGTATAATTTTTTTATTACAACACAACAAAACTAAAGCAATAAAGTCAAATATTACGAGTTTTCAAGATCATTTTTCAAAAAATTCACGTTTTACTGCTTGAAACATTTTCCAGAGAGTAACAAAAATTGTACGTGACAACAGTAGGTTATATTCAGTTGAAAACGGCATAAATCGCTATACGAAATATAATAAAAATTTTATAAATTTTGTTATACAAGAAATTTGAATGTCCATAATTTTTACACGAATTATTAAACATTGATATAAGGCAAATGCATAAAATTTCGTATATATCAATAGGAATGGAGGAGCATAGTAGCACGTTTCATAATAATAATTTATGCATTCGGTTCTAAGAAATTCTATTTTTCCAACGTATAATAATATAGCCGAGCATTTTTTTAGTTTAATTAATTTATTTGTTTACGTAATGGCATTTTTAGGTATATAAATTCTTAATTAAATTTTCTGAAGCGACTTTTTTAATTATAAAACATAGCGCGTTAATGTAGTTGTAAATATTGTATATTTAATATAAATTAC
>JARJDW010013374.1:0-25258 GCA_030264715.1 Adinopsis sp. GC000173
AGAAAAAAAAAGATTTTACAATCTAGTTATTTTTTTATATACTTAAATTGTACAATTTCTTTCATTTAAAATTTATTATTTCATGTTTAAAAACAAGTTTTTATATTTAAATCACATACAAAAAAATCTTTAAATCCATTTTGAATTGCAAAGGAAAAACGAAACGAAGTCTCGAAAAGAAAACTCGAATTAGTAACGAAAAAAAAGAGAGAAAATAGCAAATAGGAAAACACAAGCATGTTTATGTATCAAAATACCTTAACTATGTACAAAATACCATCATAAAAACAAAACAAAAAAAAACCAGAGAATATCGAAAATAACGAAAGGAACGACTATCAGACACAAAATTAAATTAGGTATTGTTGTGTAGCTGCTTTACAAAAAAAAAACAAAAACAAATCAAATAGGTTGCTTTCTTTCATCATCAATTGTTTGTTTCATCGTCATCTAAAACGCATTACCTCTGAATCCTCGCGGCATGAAGCCGCCACGAATACCACGCATTGTCCTACCTCCTCGACCCCACATGCGATTGCCGCGCCCACCACCCGACATTGGTGGTGGACAATCACCGGGTGTCCACACTCCTCCGCCGCTTCCGCTTCCGCCGCGGAATTTTGGATTATTACCACCACGAAATGGGCGTCCACGATTGTTAAACTCACCGCGATGGCCCCGATTTGGCATACGCACCATGTTTCCACGTCCACGCATCCGCATATCGTGCATGTGGCCGCTGTTTGGATGAAAACCGGCCGGACCTTCCATCCAACCGCCACCCGGCGGCGCATCATTGGGGAAATCCGGTGGCACATCGAGACCGATATTCGATAAGTTATTATTCCATGGCTGTTGCTGTTGTGGTGGTGGCGGTGGCGGTTGAGTTTGTTGGTGTACCGGCGATGGAACAATTTGATTGTCGGGTGGTTGAAACTCCTGCTCATAGGTCTCGTTAAGGCTATCTAAGAAATTATTAGCGTCAATATCATCGATGAATGGTGGTGGTGGTGGCAATAAAGCACGGTTAGTACCATTATTATTCGCTTGTTGCTCGATCGAGTCACCGGCGTTGTTCTCATCGTCGCTCAGCTCCATATCGATGCTCTCATTGTTATCTTGTATTTTACGTGGCGATGTGTTGTTATTCGACTTTTTACTACTCGCATCCGTTTGGTAGCTCGGTAAACGATAGTCTTTATCTTGCGTATGATTCACACGATAGTCCTAATTTTTTTCATTTCGTTTTAGTCACAAATCAATTACATATTTGATTAAGAAACACAATTACACACTTTAACAACACATTTTATACAAATTTCATAATCTGCAATATGTTGTTGTTACAAACCTATTATGGACAGAATTACATTGAAATATTTTCTAAATGCCACAATCTGAAATTTATCATCAATATGTAAAGCAAAATCAAGAAAATTTAACAATTTAAACCATCATTATGAAGTTAGTAACTTAACCCAACGTTTAAAGACCCCCGGTGCATTATTAATGTGTGTAATATCCAAACGCATTGAGTTTAACTTTACCTGATCACCCTGCGTCCATCTCCTCTTCTCGCCGTTTGCATCATCCTTCGGCGACCCGGTCAGACTGATCAAATTTCGATGATCCACATCCTTTTTCTTATCTACGGTAAAAATATTTTATTTACAATATCAACTCAACAATAGGGCATTATGTCAAACAAACCACTGCCTAATTTATTTCCTAACAGCACGCGATGATCTACATCGACAGCGCCGGCGATACTCTGCCCTTCATGGTACTCAATCGGTTCAAGGAAGCTTTCCTTTTCGAGTGGAGGTGGACTGGCAGGCGTATCTTGCGGCGGTTGATCCCATTGACCGACCGTATCATTATCCCACGTCTCTACTTCCTCCTCGGGATTGTATTCGTCCGCATTGTATGGATCGTACGCCTGCACCGGATTGAAACTATCGGACGTTGTCGTATAGGATTGATTGTTTGTATTGTACGGTTCGTAGCTGGTATTTACAGGTTGCGCATAGTTTTCCTGTTGTGATGATTGAGTATTATACGTTTGATTGCTATCGATTATACCTAAAATATGAAATTAGATTATTTTTGTGATAAATCATCCGAGAAAATAATACTGTACCGTAATTTGAGCTATATTCATTGTAGTTGGAATCGTTTCCATACAATCCATCAGTTTTCGTAAATGGCGGTAATGGGGGAGGCACTAAAGGCATTTGATTATTACTATATTGATAGGATGTGGTAACTGGAGGTACTGGAGCGGGTGGAGGCGGTGGTTGGATTATTGATGGAAATAGACTTGCAATGCTATTATTTACGTAACTACTATCTGTCGTATGCGTTTGATTTGATAACGTTGTCGTACTATTTGAATTATTTGAAAATAATGAAGCTTGATCTAAGTTCTGCAAAATAAACAAACAATTAGCAACACATTCACACAAAACATTGTTAAAGAAATTTTAAATATCTATTGTTTTCTTTTTGCATTTAATGGTAGTAATATATTTTCATTATAATTATAATTTTTCATTGAGTGTATCTGTCATTGGAAAAATAACCCTCCTATACACATTAGCCTTAAGGAGCCTTGAGATATTATGTCATTTAGAGCCCCTTATATTTGAAAGAGGCTAAACTGCTTAATGAATGATTTGCTTCACTCCCATATCTCTTAAAATTATTTTTTTTTGAATAGCAAATTTAATGATCTTTGGTAAAAATTTCGTTACATAAAGGAAAATGAAAAAAAATGTGTAAAATTTGACGTTGTCAGACGTATGCCATACTGATTTTTTCTTACTTTTCTCACTATTTTACTATTAAAATTTATAAAACAAAAATATCGAAGGATCGTTACATTTTCGCAAATTTCACATTTTTTTCATGTTGATTTTGATAAAAAATGCGAAGTAAGACAGAAAATAATAAATTTTAAACGTTTTTGGAGAATTAAAATATTCTCGGCGTAAATGCGACAAGTATCTATCTATTAAGATTTTTTTAAGAGTTCTGGAGTATTTTTGAATTGCGAGATTTGATTCAATCGCCCCTTCCTCCTGCCTAATGGTAAATTCGCCACTGCATATATGATATTTCATTTCAATTCATAAAATCTCGCTGAGTGCGGCTCCGAGCAATTGATTGAGGGAAATATAAAACTGACATATTTTTCAAATAGTTTCAGTTTCAAAACGCAAAAATCTAAAATATCAACAACTATACACTCCTCAATATACATGAAAAATGATTATTCTTCCACGTGTATTGTTTTAAGTTGCCAAAATCATTCAAAACATAATGCCACACATGACATGTTTTAGCAGAAAGTATTGGGAATATATTTGTTAAACTTTTGTTAGACTGTTCCTAATTTATCTTGTTGCATAAAGTAAAAACTTACAAATTTCGAGTTGTTTCTATTGTTATTAACAGACGTTATAGTGTTATCATTGTTAGAATTCAATGTATCTGTCTTTGTAATCAATGGTGCACTGGAGTCAATGGTATTCCGATGTTTCGTTTGGCTGCAGAACGCATACCAAAACTATTTCTTGGCAGCAAAAGTTTATTTTCTAATATTATAGATTTTTTTAACATCACATACTTTGTTAACAGACAAGCAGTGCCGGATTAAATGATTCACAAACAAGACAAATGTGTAGAGTTCGTAATTCGGAGAGGCCTGAACAAGGCTGAATTTTTATAGGAATTTTTTCAATTAGTAATACTGGTTGTCAAATAAGTAGTTAAGAGCGATAAAGAAAGTGATTTGCGATACGAATTTTTTTTTTTTTAAACTACATATTCCCTCCAAGATTCATAAATAATACCATACAATAGGTTCGCGTTCTATCAGCATGTTTCCAATTACTTGATGTTTGCTTAGACCGTGCAGTTTACCAATACGTTACCAAGCTGTTAGAAACATGCTCACAAAACATTTCATTTAAAAATGATTCACATTGGGAAAATTGCATTTTAAATTTTTTCTTTCAGTTGTTCTAAGATTCGGACACAATGCTCGAAAACATTTAGGATCGTTGATGCGTAAAAAATTAATCAAAAAGACAATTAAAAATTTTAGTTTGACGATTCATATGGTCGCATTCGAATTCAAATTCTAAACAACAAAAATGAGCACATCGTGTTAATGCGTCTGCGCAATTCTTCTTTCTTATCGGAATTATATACTGCTTTTTGTGTATGTTATTTTAATGATTGCAAATCGCTGTTGAATCGTAGACAATACATTTTAAATGTTAGTCAAAATAGTATCAAATTTATCGTGGGATTAAAATCTTATCAACAACTAAGCGATAAAATGAAACTTATTATTGTCAGACGCTCTTGTCACCACAAATATATGCATTCTAGCAAAACACATTTTAGCAATAAATCACTGATTGTAATATATATGTTGCATCCAAGCCCAACAACATGCGCGTTAATTTATTATTTACCTGCATATTAAATGGAAGATTTGCTCCAAGAAAACTAGAAAATCCATTATTCATAAAGCTACTCGACGTGCCCGCCTGCGTCGTCGAAATCGGATTGTAAAATCCCGGATTTGAATATGTGTACTCTGTGGTGGCTGCTATCGATGACGGTAATGGTGGCGTTGCAATAGATGTCGCTGCAAAAGTAATTCATTTTCGACATGTCAAATTAAATCGACTTTTTTCTATTTTGGTTTATATTTACTACTCTTGGCACATTCGCTTTCCGGTAGATCGAGATCGGAGTCAGGACTAGGCGACGGTGCGTTTATATCGGGCGAGGGGATCGGACTGCATAGCGACGCCTTTTTCTCGTCCAATTTCTTTTTGAGACTTTTTACGCGGGTTGCAAACGATTTATACGCCTAAAAAACAATGTATTAATTTATATTTCACACATCACGTCCACAATCATATCGATGATACTAAATTTGACATTTCTCATTTCAGATGATATAGAAAAGAATTGGGAAACTCATTGCGCTTGAAATATAAATTTGATTTGAAGAAGCAAGAACCCACTTCTTTAGTGATATGTGAATGTTTTTTTAGATTTAAAAAATTGTGTTAGTGTATTGAATGTGTTTAGTTAAATATCATTTGAATTTGAATAATTTAAAACCGCCTTTTGATACATACAACAGCCACGACTTTGAGATCCTTCCTATCCTTTTCCAGCTGGGTTTCGGACGATAACAGCAAGTTTATCAAACTATTACGCGCTTTTATCTCCAATTTTAGTGCGTGTACATACTCCTCCATGTGTTTGATGTAGTCATCCATCTCCTTTTCGACATCATCAACATGAGCACGGTCTTTGAGCGATGAAACAAGCGCTTCACCATCCAGCAGCTTAGGATTGTGTTTTTTAAACAGATTTAGTTTACTATCAGTATCCGCTTCTAGTTTAGCGCAACTGCGTATCTTGTTTATGAGATACGTCGGTTGGAAGTCGAGGGATTCATCGCTCTTCTTCGCTGACGGCGATGCACTAATCAAACCGGATAAGTCTGTGATGAATTCCTCACCGTACACCCCACGTTGTTCCCATATCTTGAATATTCGAAGGATTTTATGCTTCACGCGTTCATCCCTTAACACACATGTATGTAAATAATAAATATGTAACCAACTTCAATGTGGTGAGTATTTACCTGACCATCGTTGTGGCTTTCTGTAGCGCCGTACCCCAACTTTCGACAAACTCGTAACTCTTTCGTTTCGAATATTGTATCACATCATTGGCGAGATAGAACAGCGTCAGGCGTTGTTCAACTTTAACACGTTTTAGTACGTTCAACCATGTTGCTACGATCTTTTTGTGATGCTGCCGATTGTCCAGGCACCAAATGCAGCAAGCGTTTATACTATCCTGCGAGTCTTTCAAGTTCGACAGTTTCTTCTCGAATTGCAAACTATTAAATTCACTATCACCACCCATTTTCTTGTATTATCTACTCATCATGTTACCATTTGAAGATGAATTAGTTGATGAAAAAACTGAAACACTTATTATTTACTAAATTTGCACCTACTAGATACTTAAAAAAGGATAGATTTTAGCGATAAAAAATGTTTCAATCGATGTTTATGTTAAAATTTCAAGTAATCTATTTTGCTATTTCGTATTTGTTTGGTAATTAAACAACTTTATTTTTTATATAGTTTGTTGTTGACACAAATTCAACGCCATTTTGTGTATTACATGAAGTTAGTTGAATAAATATCACCAACTTAATCATATCTTATTTTAAATTTATAAAAATAATTCATTTGCCTTTAATAAATAACTTAAATCGGATACTTTTAAATGCCTAGCAATAAAATTAAATGAGAATGTAGGATACAATACAAACTGAGATTAAATTCATTTTGAAAGTTTATCCAACATATCCAACAACAACAAAAAATAGATAACGCGATATAATTTCGATAGAAAATCTATATTTTTTATTAATTAATTCACCTTTCATTATTATTTAATGCACAAATTGGATTTTATTATTGAAATAAACATTTCTGTTATTATTTATGAATTTGATAACTAACGTGAAGTATGTTCCGTATGTTCACAAGGTTCACAAATATAACCTCAAAGTTACACATGTAAATTCTGCAAATTAAAAATTAAAATGCAGGCAGAATCAAAGCGTTTGTTTATTAACAATCTACCAGATAATATTAGTCAATTAGATTTAGAAACTAAATTTGGGAAGTTTGGTAATGTTACAAGTGTGGATATACGCGAACGGAAAACTGTTACGGCGCAACAAACGTATCATTTTGCATATATCAACGTGGAAATCGATCCTTTATCATTACAAAACTGTAACATTCATTCTATTATTGAGGAATAAGGTAATGTTATGTTAACTTTTAGGTTTTAAAGAGTTTGCAAACAAACAATGGAAGAAATCATACGTGGATGTCCAGCTTGCCAAGGAAAGTTTCATGGAAAGGTTAAAGCGCGAACGAGAAGAAGCTACAAATCCCAAACCATCGAATGGAGTTTGTAATGAACCTACCAGACCAGTAGAAATAAACAATATATTCCCAAATACTAAGCGAAAATTTGATGAAACAAACGATGATGATGAAAGTGAACACTATAAACCACCAGTACCACCTCCAGAAATAGATAAAGAAATATATCAAGACATTGTTGTAAAAAATAACCATCTTAACATACATCCAAGGAAGATTGAATTTGCTGGAAGTCAGTCCGATAATAATATCGACACTAACAAAGTTAAAAGGAAATCGAGAGATCCATTCCGACAAAAATGTGATAACAATCGAATGAATAAAATATCAGAGATGTCTAGATCTTACCAACAACAGAAATCATTAATTAAAAATGCCTTATCAAGACACGTATGAAATATATTTTTTGTATATAATGAATATAATTCTAATCTGTTAAATTGCAGAATGGTACAAGTAAAAACAAAATCGTGTTTGATGAAGACATTACAAAGCAAGCTGAAGCTAATAGCGCGACCAAGCTTAATTTGTTTAATGATGATGATGATGGGGAGGATGAATATGAATACAATTTTGACACGAGCGAGCAGTTTCAAGGCAAAGATGGACAGAAATTATTGAAACTGCAAAGAAGTTATAACAATGATGATCGTTTTCAACTTGACAAGCGGTTTATGGAAAATGGAATTGATGAAGAAGAAAATGAGGAATCTGTGGAAAATCAAGAAGAGACGAAAGAAAGGTAATCTTTTGTGATTTTTTTTTTATTAAGACATACATTTTCTTGGTAATGAGCTGTCAAAAAGCATCTATTAACGCATTTCAGTTCCATTAATGCACGTTTTGTTTACGAATAGTCTATTAACGCACCATTATACATAATAACCAGCTATTAAAGCATGATTTTGCTTGAATAGTAACGTTAAATTCTATTAACGCATGATTTCATTTAACACCGCAGTTTTAATGGACCCCATTATTAAATTTGTTTCAACTATATTAAATGATTGCATAGGTAATCTTTTCATAAAAATGTCTACCAATAATTCTGCGTATATTGATTGACGTTTTTGCAGAACGTGTTTAATTCACTCATGGCGTAAATTAACCCAAGCTCTACAAATTCAAACTAATATTAATAGTAATAACAGTGTATTTAATGAATTTCTTGCATTTTGACAGTGCCTGGCAAGGGTCTTTTGCGTTTTTAATTTTAATGATGTCCAGCGAACCAACAATGTATTATTTTATGCCAATTATAATAACTTTTCTAATAGATATTTGCTGCTTATGATTTATTACCTATAAATAAGGCGGCAATAATAATAACAGTTTATTTCCATTATAAATAAATCATTGATTGTATAGATAAGTTGGAGCAAATATTACGATCTTTTTTATATAAGATCTATTAATAAGTTTTTACACTTTCATTAAAGACTGTAAAACTAATATTAAATCGCATCAGACCGTTTTGGACATAAATGTACATTGAAATGTTATTATTTTTCTATAAAAATCTGTATTAGTTATATCGCTGAAGGGTAAAAAACATTCTTTTATTGTACGCTAAACATGTCGAGTTTTGTACCAAAATAACCCATTTTGCGGGAAGTGTTGCAAATTTGTTTTAATTTTGAGAAAAGGGCAGCTGATTGTCGTCAACTGCTGTGTGATACATACTCCACTAATAGAAACGTGTGGTTACTAGTTCCGACGATTTAAAAGTGGAAAATTTGACATCAGTATATAATGCGCAGGGCGACATATAGAGTTAGAAGGAGACATTATTAATTGAAAACTCATGCCATGTTAATTTAACCATCATTGCAGAACAACACGAACCTCATAAACAATAATTTATGCAATTGAGCCGAGTATTGAAATTGAAACACAAACGCTAAAACACATGGTAGAGTAATCTTTCAATACAACAATACTTGGCCAAGCGCTCGGCCACATATCGCAAAAATTGTTAAGGACACTTTGCAGATGATATTTTATCCCTCCGCTGTATTCACTAAACATTATTCCTTTAGACTACCATTTGTTCTGGTGGATGGCCCATGTCTTAGCAAAGCATCATTACACATCTTTCGAAGGAGCCAAAAAATAGAGCGATTTTTGGATTAAGTAAAAAGTCGAAAAAAAAATTAGGCACAAAATTCGTACGCGCCCTAAAAGATGGGACAAGAGTCGTAGTTAACGAAGGACAATACTGTATATAAGATTAATTAATTAATTTGTCTGAATTAAGCTCTCAAAATTACAATAAAAAGTGTAAAAACTTATTAATAGACCTTATATAATGTGTTTGGCATGTGTTAATTTGTGACAATCCATATATCTAAGTAAACACATGACAAAAAAAAATGAGAATGAAAAGCATGAGGACCATTTTTACAATTACAAGACATGAATTATCTCACCAATTAGGTAATACATAAGAAATGTGTAAATTTCAATATTGTATCTATCTTCCATTATTTTCTTAGATCGGAAATTTATATCAGGTTTTTCCAATTCCAATTTCCTTGGTCGACAACTTACCGTACATCTCCGATTGTAATGCACACCCTTTTTAAGCTGAACAGTTTCCAAAAATCGGGATGCACATTAGAATCGAGGGAACTTTAGATTCGCAATCAAACTATAATTTATCAGGTGTTTTTGTGATGTAAAGTATTGAAACCTCCATCTTGGTATGTTCTTTTGTCACGTCAAGTCTTATATAAAATTGAGATTTCATTGGGTTGATACTCGTAGAAAAGGCGCATTAGATTTGAAGAAAATCCATTAGATTCGGGAACGCACTACAATCGGATATATATGGTAAATCTTAAGAAAAACTACAAAACTTTTTAGGTGCTGTTAAAAACAACCTATAAGAAGTTTTTTGCAAAATCATATTCAACCTTTCAAAGCAAAACTCTTTTTTCTTAATGTTTTGAAAAATCGAACTCGGGCATTTATTTCTAGACGGAAGGGGTATAATAATCACAGGTGAAGTACTTTATCTCTGGTATAAATCGATAGTGTGTATGGATAATTTGTCGGCACGCAGTAAATTATCGGATTATTGTCAAAATTAATATAAATGTTTCAAGATTATTTTTTAATTTTAGCTGCATTTACATTAGTATAAATCCTATAAGTACAAACACGTAATATTAATTAAATTACTTTATTGGATAACATACAAATAGAAAAATAATCGCAAAGAAATTTATATTACTGACTGTGATTTTTGAGTTTCATCAAGTTCTATTATGCTATGTTTTTAATTGTAGTAAAAAGAAAAGTCGTGAAATGTTACGGTTCGATCCACTAGAGCCAGAACACTCCAAGTATGATATAACCGAGAATAAAGAGAAGAAGAAAAAGAAAAAAGAACGGAAACCAGTTGAAGTGGCCCCATTACCGCCGATTTCCGAAGAGAAGTTTTATAAAGTAGACGATAATTTGAAGGATGTTTTCTCACAGAATCTATCAGTCTGCTTGTTGAGCATGTTCGGAAATAATGATGAAGATGATGATCTCATTCAGAAAGGTTAGAGTAATTTTTTATCTGTTTCATACCTACTTACTTCAATTTAATATAATCTTATTGTAGAAGATGAAAATGAGGCTAAAGTTAAAGAAAGCGAATCTAGTATAAAGTCTAGTGTAAAATCTAGTATAAAAGAATCCGAGCCGAGTAGTCACGGAAGTAACAT
Source organism: Adinopsis sp. GC000173 (assembly GCA_030264715.1). NCBI lineage: Eukaryota > Metazoa > Arthropoda > Insecta > Coleoptera > Staphylinidae > Adinopsis > Adinopsis sp. GC000173. The sequence continues at coordinate 10,724 of JARJDW010013374.1, forward strand.
AACAGTAAAAGAAAATAATCCTTTTAAATACGATACATCATCAGACGAAGATGAGGGTGATGGTGATGCTACAGGAGACGTCGAAAAGATAGCAGCGGATATAGAACTTGCACCCCATAAACGTTTAGGTAAACTGGGTGTGTGGAACGAAAAGCTATTTTTTGGCAAAGATGACTACAGATTGCAAGGTAAACTCTATAATGTATACGTAGGAAAATATAAATGGGTTTTGTACGTTACACCAATGGTATATTGTTTTATGAATGTCGAAAATCAGCATTTGCAATTTTACAAATGATTTTCGATGATTCACACACTCTAATTTTTCGAGGCCTATAAAAAATGGATCAAAATGAAAAAAATGACATTAATATTGACATTGATTCGTTTATACCAATTTACACTTTTTAGATGACATACGTCAAAAGATTCTTTTTATTTTTATGCAATACTTATATATAATCATTTATCACTTTATTAAAGACTTATATATATTAAATCATTTTTAAGAGGATATGAAATCTTTTGACAGTAGAAACACTTGTGCCGGAATCATGTATTTCGGTGCATGGAAACACTACGAAAATCGATGTTTCGTAAATAGGTGCAAATAACAATATACGGAAGAACTCATATGCATATATTTATGTACTTTCTTTCAAAATTTTCGAGCGCTTCGAGCCAACGTTAGGAGTGTTGCCAGTTCTCTTTTGTAGTTAAATAAAATTCTGGTAGGAGGCTCCTCCACATCTACGGACCACTACCGACTGTTGTCATTTGAACCGGTGCGTTTTTATTGTATTTGGAAAATATATTGTTCTTGATTGCCAACGGAACAAATTGACTTAGTACAATCTGTATATATTAATAATAAAGTGGACAAAATAATAGCAGTATTCCCAATCGCAATTCTGATAAAAGATTTCGCGTGCCAGATGGATAGAAATATTTTAGTGTTCGGATAAGGTCGCAAATGTCATCAAAGTCGCCATCTATATCCCATACCCTGCAGAAATGTGGGTTTTGCATTTATGTATTGCCTTAAACGATGGTTTAACACAAAAAATTACAAAAAAATATTACAAAGCAACTGAAATTCTCGCGTTTATGTGTAAATTGTGTTGCATATGTTATATTTTCCTGTCAGTGGGTAACAGTCGCGTATACGTCCTGTCGGTCACATGTAATATGCGAATTATACAATAAACAAGAACAGCACAGCACCATGGACGAATAGGGTAGTATGCTGTCGGTTATCTCCAGAAAAAGATAGATGCAATGGTTATAATCCAGCCGCTTTAAAAGCAAAAGTTTTTTGAAATTATCCGAAGAAAGAACAGATATATCCTTTTCTATCGGTATAGTACTCTTGGTTAACGTTGCTATCCACTGTCCTATGTATATCTTTAAATGAAATGCAATTCCAATCTGATGATTTTCAAATATTTTCAGAGGGTGAAGATTTCTTAACTAAGTTCAGCAGCAAGAACAATGATGCTAATGAAAACGAAGATGGAAATCTATACGAAAAGCAGCGTGCGCTGGTACAAATAGCACAAAAGAAATCGATGAACGTTCATAAAGCGGAACGACGCGTAACGCGAAAACAAATAGAAGCAAAACAAAAGCAAAAGCGCGTCGAAGCGAAGCATTTCTCAAGTGGACCTAGCCAACCTAATAAAAAACGAACAAAAAAGCGCGCATAAAAAATTATACAAATTTATTTGACTCAATTAAAAAAATTTATAATTTTGTTATCAATAAAAAATTTTGAAAAATAAACTTTTTACTTTACCGCTGTCCTTTTATTATGAAAATTGTGAAAAATCTTACATATAGTCAGTGGTGTAATGGTAAAATATGTTTTGCGAAAATACTCATATAAAAAAACTAGCCGTGTGGACATTTGGCCAAATGTCTGATGGGCCAGCGAGGCCGAAGTCGAAAGGACTATTTATTGTATTGCAGAAAGACCTAAAGATTCGCTGACTGTATATTTACATACTCTAAACTAGCAGTCGGCAACTGGTGGTCCGTGCAATAATTTTCGTAGCCTTATCTACTTCGGGGACGCATCAATTGACAAAATCACAAGAAGAGAGAGAGAAAATATCATATTTTGAAGCAGTTTATACAAATAGTTTTAATTTTTCTAAGCAAGCATTTAATTCATTCAAGCATTGCGTTAAGGTGGAATTGTTACGCAAAACTGCCTCGCACAACTGATCAAAACTCGTCTTATGCAACACAGCGTAGTGCCGCATCTCGTGAATCTTTGCACAGAATCAATGCGAACCAACATTTAAAGCAAGGCTGCAAAAATGACAAAGAATTGTATTGCTTTTGTTGAATATGGCAGCGCGCAACTTGGATTGGCGATCAGTTTTAATTTCTTAGTAATGATCAAATATATTTGTTTAAAACTAATACATCGGTCATTCAAATATGAACAAGACTTTTGTTGTAGCTCTGCAGATAGTGATATGCAAGGGATGAAAACGTATCTAGGCAGTGGGGGGATGTAATAAGACTCTCCAGCCTGCAGACTACTCAATCGTGTCCTTGCCAGGATTAAGAGGACAATAAGTAAGCTAGAAGTCAATTCGTGTTTTGCGCAACGCATTGTCATAACATTTTGAACGAATGATAGCATCAAACCTAGCGAAATGTTTACAAGACTTTTTTCTCAGTTTCCTCAACAAAATTTATCAAGCGACCTGTTGTACCGCAGGGTACCACAGTAGCTGTTTGACAGTACTCTGGATAGCCTAATTGTAGGATTGAGGTTAAAGATGGATTTTAAAATTGTAATAAATAAACAAATTGCAACTAAATAAAAACACGGACACTTTATAAAATTTTGCATCTGGGCCTAAATTTTCTAGTGACATTACTGGTGTGATAATAATTTATTATAAGTAGGGTGCTGCACGTGTACAGATCCGACTAGATTTTAATCACTGTGTAGATTGAAGTCTATTCTGACTAACTTTCAAATACAGCACAACCAACAGTGGTTTAAAATCATTAAACTAACAGATATAGATATTCAAAAGGCCATATATAAGCTGATAAGTGAAAAATCACCAATTAGGGTATTGTTTTAGACGGTTGACTGTTAAAAACAGAATTGATGTACAAGGGCGCGCGTGTGCGGTGCGATGCACACAGGTGTTTGTATATAAGAAGCGTCAAAAACAAAAACTCAAGTTTAAGGATTTAATAAATTTCGTAAAAGGGTACCTGATTTCCTAAGCTGAGAGATCTTCGAAACACTTGTGTTTTCATTGTATTTATTAGCTTTGTACCAACAGGACAATTATGACTAATTATCAGTCAGAAGTCAATATGGAAATAAGTGAAAATCGTCCCATTATGCGATCTGACATGTCAATTAGTTGTATTAAAGTATTTTGACTAGTTATCAACTAGTGGACTGACGATCATTGTCATTGAAGATTGGAATTCAAATTATAAAATCGACAACTGGTCAGAAATCAGTCAAATTTGTCTTGTTGATACAAAGCTGTTATTGATTTGCCAATATTGGAAACTGTCTAATGGACATCACAACAGTTTCGGATTTCGGATGGCAGAAGACATCTTGTTTGTGAAATTAACAGATTTAAAATCGAATGCATCAAAATGACTTTATAAACGAGATTTGTTCCATTATGACGTCTGAAACATCAAAGTGACTTCATAAACGAGATTTGTTCCACTATGACATCTGAAACTTTTTAGATGTCCATCAGCAAGATTCCAACATGTCTGATAAAACAAAATCATTATTTATTATCAGCGCAACAACAAACATTTTACACACAGCCGCCTCTTAGTGCTAGCGCGACACTGTTGATAAATAGAAAATTTTATGTTATAATTTTAAAAAATCTGAAGAAAATTGCTATTCAGAAATAATTCCGGAACACATTCCGTCCTTACAACACCCTAATCAATGATAATTAATTAATTATTATCACAACCCCATTCACCACGTAAGTATCCATAGTAACACGTCACTCTTTGTAAATACACGATACACATCTTCGCTTTTACACGGCTTTGAGAAATATTACTTTACAAAAAAAAACAGGTTGCAACTTGAAAATAACTTTTAATTAATATCATTAAAAGAATAAATAAAGAGCTTTGTTTATATCAACGTTGTAAGGTGAGATATTTATTAGACATTTTAATTGTTTACTTTTGCAAATGTTTGTGCAAAGTGAGTTTTAATGATGCTGCAATTTTCCCCAATTCCCACCGTTTCTTGAGATTCGACGTATTACTTATTTTTCTTGCTAATGATTTGCTATCAGTAATATTTATATAACTTGGCATTGTGTACTTTTATTTTGCTTTACTTTATTTATTCGAATTAATTTTTCTTTTTTTATTTTACATTATATTGAAATCAACGCAGGTCTTCTCTATAAAAGCGTGGTTTGATTTTCGCTCTAAAACACGAGCATGTTATTTTCAAGTGATTGCGATTCTTCACCACTTATAATATCTCAGAGTAAGTTGACGGAAAGGTGCATAGACCTGTTCGTTTGTTTTTCAATTACTATTACCCATTTGGCTAGTAGTCCGGAGGATTTAGATCGGGACTGTTAGTTGATGTTGAGGAGTTCTAAATAACATGCTCGCGCTTCACGGCAAAAATCAATCAGATCATACGATTGTGACTTTTGGGCCACCCTATACAAAGATTCAAACAAATGTTGTTAAATCTCGCTTAAAACATCCATGCTGAAAACATTCATTCTGTATAGCCACCTTGTATCTCTATATGACCTACTTGATTTTCGCCATAAAACGCGAATATGTCAATGTGAATTATGAAAAATATAAGTTATTCGCATTTTAAATAGTATTGCGACTTTTAGCCATCTTATATACTGACTTAAATTGTAACAAACAATTGTATGTGGAACATACAGAAGACCGATAATTACGCCACTGAATAAACCTAAAAAGATTCAAAATTGTCTAACCGTACTTACTTTACGAAGCGAAGATATCCTAACTAAGCTTTGCAGAGTGAAAGGTAAAATATTGATTGAGAATTTGTAAGAAAAACCATGCAGTAAAATCGGATAAAAGCGCATAAAGCGCGCAAAAACAGATCGAAATCGTGGTAGTGAAGTGTATCTATTTCAATAAGGACGCTCGATTTTTAAACGTAAATAATACGATGTACGTGATATATCATAATCAATACTCGTCTTTTTTTTTATTTGAAAGCATATTGATGATGAAATTTAATCTCATACAAATGCACGCCGTTAATTTTCTTCACGGTTCCCAACCTTGATGTTGAATGTTAGTATTTAAATTGGGACTGAACTTGTTTGATACTTCTTTGTATTAGAAAATCGTACGTCAAAGTAAAGTGATTGCGGATATTAAAATGAGATTACATTTAAAATTGTCATAACACACACACTGTGTGCAATTAAAAAGGAGCCACGAGGTATAGTTTACTTGTATTGGCTGAACATGAGATGCGTGTCCCACAAGGGTTTATCAATATCTTTGCTCCTAATTTTTGACTCGGTTGGAAAAGTAACCACCAGGTAAAGACTTCTAATATTGGCTAAACCTGAAATGTGTGCCAAAAGACTTTCTACCTCATGGCTCCTTTTTTGTTGCACACAGTGTACTCTTTACAACATAAGTATAGACTGAGTGAAAAAATTAAATGCAAGTGTAAAATGTTTTAATATCTGGTTGCTTCTGTTGCATTTGGTGTATTATCAGCCCGTTAAGTACAAGGTCGTGATAATTTCAAATAAAAAAAGTATGGAATGCATACCTCGCATACAACGTAATCAATTGCATTTGAAAAACGAGCGACTCTACTGAAACTTTGTAATAAAACAAAGCGCGCACAAAATTGTGCAAATCAATGTAGAAGTTCTAAATTTATATTTGACTTAATTTAAAATATTTGTACAATTTTGTTATCAATAAAAAAATTACAAAACTTATTCAGCCACTTTCATTCAGTTCATTTAATAAAATTCATGATTTTAAAGTACCACAAATAAAGAAATATAGATTTGTTTTTAAAATTTTCTCTCAAAAATAAGCAAACTAACTAATCCTAAAACTTGATTCAAGAATGTTGATTTTTTTATATATTTAAGAAAAATATCTTACAAAATTCTGTTTTATCGTACGAAATACATTTCCTTATTCAATCTTAATCGCTAGAAACAAATAAAAATAATAAGAAGGAAAATTATAATGTACATTGTAAATAAATGGCGTATTGTAAATAATATTATGAATCGTATTTATATATATATTTTTGTTTTAAAGCTACGCCACGGTACCAAAGCATTATTTCCTCATTATTAAATGCAAAAAACACATCGATTGAGAAATTTTTTCGTTTTTTTTGTACGTCAATCACAAAATTTGCAATTAAAGATAATAAAAAATAGGAAAAAACTAAAAAACCATCTAAAAAGCGCTCTGAGTAAGTGCTCTTATGAAATATTTGCATCTAAAAAATATGAATAAAGATAAGGAGAAAGAATTATGATTTCATTTTCATCTGTATATAATAAGTAATTAAAAAAGTTGCTTATTCTTTAGCTGGAACCTCGATAACTCGCGGCTTATCAATGATGCGAGCGGTACGGTTACCTTTTTCTACAATACCGATAATCCACGCCTGATAACCCTCCTGCTTTTCGATATCCTTGCAATATGCGGCGGCTTGCTCGCGCGGTAAGCAAATCAGCAATCCACCCGATGTCTCAGCTGAATGGCCTTGTAGAAGTTGGAACATATTACCGCACGCTTTTGCCACCGCTGCCATCTTAGCAATGACGGGTAGATTGTGGATGACAAAAGAGACTTCATTCTTTTGATGTGAGGCGAGTGTTTGTGCGTGGCCGAGTAGACCGAAGCCGGTGACGTCTGTCGCACCATGCGCGTTATATTTGTGCATCAGACGCGATGCGATACGATTTAGACGCGCCATTGAATCCATAGCACGATGGTAGGCTTTCCGCACATCTTCTTCGCTCACTACAAGCTTGATACGATTCCATCGTTCGGGTTGGTCTAGCCACTGATGTGCATTCACTGCAACCTAAATATATATTAATCAAATGGTATTGTCTGTTAATTGATTTATTAACTCACTTGTGTGCCTAATGGTTTTGTTAGCACTAATACATCGCCAACAACAGCATTATCGGGTACGATATATTCATTAGCTTGGCAGACAGTGGACGCCACTCCACCGATTGTGCACCATGGATTAACAACTGTTTGTCCTCCAGTGACTGTGGTACCGGCTTCTAAAGCGGAATCCTTAAATCCGCGCATAATTAATGGTATAACAACATCGCGCTCTTTCTCAGTCATTTTCGTGCTAACACCAAGCAACATTAACATATTATCGCATTCGGTAACACCCATTGCATACAAATCGCTTAATACATTCGCACAAGCAATTTTCCCCATCATGTACGGATCGTCAACAAGCGGATAGAAGAAATCTGTGGTTTGTACGAGGCATAACCCTCCATGGCGTAGCGGTGTAACCTAAATGTTATAGATTTAATAATGTTTTGATTGAAATTTTGTATTACTTACCGAGCAATCAAGTCCAATGCCAATACGCGGTATGGCCATATGCAAAAAATGCGAATGTTCATCAGCATTGTTGTAGTCTTGTTGCAGACCCTCCACCAATTTATTGAGTACTTCTTGCGGCACCTTACAACCGCGTCCCTTCAAATCGGCGAACCGCGTCAGACGAAAACTGGCTTCCAACTCGTGCGCCAACGGATCGAAAGGTCGTCGTAATGCTAAGGTGTTCGGATTGCCAAGTTCTAATTGTACGGCGCCTAATGCGTCTTGTTGCACATTTGTTACTTGATAATCACCCATACCGGCAATTTATACAACACACAACAAAAACTTTCTCCAACAAAATTGCGTAAATACTAACGTTTTTGAAAACACTGACTCTTAATGCCGAAAGCGTTTCTCAAACAATCGTGGACGCTCACAAAATGGCTGATGTTAGTTCGGCTAAGTTGGCGTTAGGTGCGCATGACAACCGGTCAAAACGCTTCCCGATTGGTTGAAATCGAATGACCCAGCGCTAAGCCGGGAAGTGACGCAATTTCTGCACCCCCACCTAGAAGGCACAATCACAACGCACATCACATTTCGAATTTATTTTTATTAATTTCCAGTAAACAAATATTAAATACTCGATAAAAATTAATTCAATTCATTTCTAAAATGACAATTATTATTATCCGTAATTTAAAATCCCTCGACGAGATTGAAATAGCAAGCATCATGGTTTGTTTGATGTAACAGATTGATAATGGTGGGATTACGGATATTATTCATGGCAAATGTTGCATCAACGCAATCATTCATGAGGTAGTCAAACTTTTGCTCATAGAATAATAAATATCTCAACATTAGCGGCAGATTTTGAAATTGAAAATGCATGATGGGCCAATAAATACAAATAATTATTAAACTATGTTGGAAATTTAATCGATCAATACGTAATAATTCGAACATTCTGGAAGCGGGAAATGCATTGTTGCTGCTGTAAAATTTTAACGATAGTACACATTTTTACAATGTTGCCGTATGTAAATTGTTAAATTTATTGCATAAACCAATCGTATTAACGTATCAAATCGCAAATTTCTGATTATCTTATTTTACTCTCAACGCCTGACTTTTTGATTTCAAATGAAAATGAAAACTTTATTTGCCAACATTCTCTATCCGAGACAGTTTAATTAATAACCTTCATAACTAATATCAGTTGGGATGTTTATAAAAATTTAAAACTATTTGTATAGATAGCAATTTTTTTATTATTTGTATTTATATTTTAAACAAATTCATTTACTTCTAAATTCACGTACGTCTGAGATTAAATCTACAAATCATCATATAATTTGTTTTAATTAAAGCGATCACTTTAATAGCAGTAGGATTCAATTTATATTGATTTACAAATTAATTTATATCATAAATGTTTACATAAATATTTATATTTTGATAACATTATTTTAACATTAGGCCGATTGCAACTCCGCCGCCATGATGGTACGCCGCTTAAACCGAATGACATTTGTAGGTTAGATGCCGTTCTGAAAAGCAAACTGAAGAGAATGTCTTCAAAGGTTGAATTAGAAGAGACAATATTAACAATGATAACAGATATGAAGCCAAATCTATCCACTGAACGTTTCATCAATCAGTCCACTCCGATAAAACGCAGTTTAAGTCGTGCATCAAGCAATGAAGATTATAATGTAAGCGCCAGTAAACGTCCGAAACGCGAGGATATGTTTTATATTGGCTCACCCAGAGAGGTGCGTCGTATTCGCGCCGATCTAATGGATGCACGTAATACAATCCTCATATTGGAGAAACGCATCTCGCACATGCATTTGATAAGGAAGGAAATGCAGATTGAGTACGAGAATGAAAGGACGCTATTCAAGTCGCAACAGGAGAAGGATCGGAAGAGTATTAAGGATTTGGAGACGCAGTTGCAGAGTATTAGGCAGCGTGAGCAGCGTGTGAAAGAAGAATTCGATGAGTTAAAATATAAAGTGAAATATAATCGTCAGGAAAGCGACATGCAGATACAAGAATTGGAATCTAATGTTGCTAACTTGCAAGATGAACTGCAAGCAAATAGTTCGGAAGAGAATAATAAAGTGGTTCAACTAAAGAGAAAAGTTAGTGAATATGAAACTATTTACAAAGCAGCACAGGAAGAAATTGAAGCGCATAAGAAATTCATCGAAGAGTTGAATAATAAACTAAATGAGAAGCAAGAACTGGAAGGCGAGTTGGAAATTAGCAAGCAGGCCTTGGCCAAAGCACAAATGTCAATCAAAGAATTGCAGTTCTCTAAGGAGAGCTATCAGGAATTCCAACAACAATCAAAAGTAAGTACACTTACTATTAAGTAATTGCACATTATTAATTACTATCAATTTTAGACTCAACAATACAAATTATTGGCGTATGCTGATATGGAGCGTGAAAATCGCCGATTGAAGGAAGAAACAAAAAATCTAAAGAACGATGTTTACAACAAATTACTATTGGAGGAGGAAGTTTATGATCTACGTAATCGATTGGTTAATTATAAAGAACAGGAAAAGAAATTAACCGAACTACAAGTAACTTTTTATATTTTATTACCCTCCCTGTCTCATAATACTGCAACCGATGTCTTTGTTTTTCTTGTCCCAAATTACTGTATAGATTATTTACAAATTCAATTTTTATGTAAAATCTTACATTATTTTTATTTTCTAATAAGGTTTTAGGATCTACTTGATACTTAATGGTTGTAGCATTCCATATGTGAGAAATCTATACAGTAATATGGGTCAAGCATTTTCGTGATTTTCGACATTTTTTGAAAAATATTCAATAATCTAGGAAATAATAGTTATTTATGTATTTAGAGCAAAAAGTGATACATTACCGCTCGCAAATACATTACAGTACCACTTAGAACAGAGCGCAGTAAGTACTCGAAAACGATAATGACATTTTTTGTTTGAAATGCATACTGTATTTTTTCCATAATCATTTTAATTCTTCTTATAATTACTATAAGTATATTGCAAACGGAATTTTGATATAATTTGAAGCTAATATTAATGTGTGGTAACCATTGTAATACGATAACATCGTATTTGTTTGTTGTTACTGGCGTTTCCTGACATATTGAAGCGCTATAATAATTATTTTTTTGGCTATATTTGTTGTCATTGGAAACGAACAATAAAATATTTTACGCTTGTTGTCAATGACATCATCGGTAAACATCGACATTTAGCGCTCTATGTCGAGCGTAACAAGTCTATAGTTGTTGCAAAAGTAAAAGAAATCTGTAAATCATCTCTTTCGGATAAGCAGCAATAAATTGAATTACAGTATTTATTAGTTTACAACGCTAAAATGGTCTTTACTTTACTTTTTTGCCGTACAAATGTAATTTCAAATGCGCATTGCCTGTTATTGTATTGAAGTAGGTAAGTAAGTAAACCCTTTTTTAGTGTTGTAAACTAATAAGTATTTATTGCTGCTTATTCGATAGGGATGTATAATTTAATATATTCACAATATTAATTTTTGTATTAATTCCAGGTAAAATTAACGCAAACCGAAATATATTTGGAAGAATTTCGTACATTGGCTCGCACTGTTTGCGAAACGTCAAATTCGGATGCAGCATTACCACGCTTACTCAACGTCATTGTTGAACGTCTTCAGCAACAAGAAATTACTTTGACAGCTGAGAAAATTCAGCTGCAATCGCAAATCTCAACCTTAACACATGTTCGTATACGTTATATATTAATAAAATTAAGTCGGTGGGAAATGAAGCCGAAAGCAGTTTGCAAAGTGCATCATCTTATTGTAATTCTAAAGGCTATCGTAAAACATTTCATTTATGTCTCTATAAAAGGCGCTACGTGAATTGCGTAGAAAACCCAAAACAGGTTATAATAATTTGTTTTCAATAGCATGGATTTTGTTATCCAAAAAATTTACGCAAAACGACGAAGGTACTACGTTCCGATAATTACCGGAAACAGTCTATCTGTTTAAACCTATAGCAATGCGTCTATATTTTGCTTATCAGTATGCAAACCATGCAGACCCGTTGCAATATGGTTAAATAAGAGTGGATCTCCAGCAATATCACCGAATGTGGCAATTGCCGGAATTTGAAACTTCGCTCTTATGATTCTCTACAAAATTCATGTAGCGCCCTATAAAATATGCTATATAGAAACGCTAACGGTCAGCTTCGCATGCAGATGCTAGGTTTCTTGGGCTACCGAGATTGTGTAAGGGTGAAAGCTCAAAAGCGGATGTAATTGATAGAGTACTTTTGATGCTGATTCAATGGATGGAAGGCAAACTTTTTATTGGCAGGATATTCTTAGAAAAGAGTGTTTTAACGTGTCGAGTAAACGTCGTGCTCATCATCAGAGAAATTCTAAATAAGTGAGGATTATGAATAATATTATGCATGCGATTTAAAGCGAATAATTGTGTTACCATATTACAAAGTATATTGCGAATTCGCCTATCATGACTGTTGAGAATCTGGCCAATGTTTGCTGCTGGTGTGCTTGATGATTTGCTAGCACTGATAAACTCCTACGCGATAATGTTTAGTTGATCAAAAAATGTATCAATTACTGTCTTTGCCATTACTGTCGCTTCTTTTAGATCCCTCCTTGATTGTACAATAGTTTTACCAAATCTTCTGGTATCAAGAGTAATTAGTATGGACTAATCACATAAAATCATCATGGGATGATTTTATGTGCCAATGTTAACTGTGTCGGCATTTAGTGGGATTGGTCTGTAGTTCGCAGCAGTCTGAAGTTCTTCGTTCGCAATTGTACACACTATGCACAATTTTAAATTAACAGATCACGCTATAGGGTTCAGTACCTTTATTCGTAATATTACAGATATTGTGATTGTGGTGCGTACATAAAATAATGCATATGTATTTTACTCTGTCACTAACGGAACAAATATTTATAAAGAATTATTTACATAGATGCATAGCGCTGAGTTGAATCGAGAGATGATGTAGCGCGCGCGAAAAAGATTTGCTGATTGACTGTTATGTTTTGGAGTTGTATTTAAAAAATAAGTTTATTTACGGTATAAAAATATTTACATATTTACAATAATTTTTAACAAAGGTTTTCTCAGTTATGTGTTGGCTGAAAGAAGTTATATTTATAGAGAAGAAAGCGTGACACTTTTTGGTGCGAAGCGATACCGATGGTCAGAACTAGGTATGGCAGAAAACGTTTTATTTGTAGCAGTACTAGTCGCGAAAAAGAATTCAAAGGAAAAGAATTTTTATTAATTTCAAGAACGTGATAGAAGATTGGCACTAAAAAAGTTCAAGTTCTGACAGTAAAAAGTTTTGTACAATTTGACTACATCACCCTACAATATTATAAAATTTAACGATATGTGATTGATACTGGTTATAAGGAGCTAATATGCCAGCTGAGGGAACTGGACATAATCGCAATAAAAAGTTTGTCTCCCGTCGTCCATTGATTCAGACTCAAAATTATCCTACCTATGTTTTACTGTAACATTTAATTGAATAATATATTGTTTGGCTAGGATACAAAAGTAGCCAAAGATGAATTAGAAAAATGCCAGAAACACATCCAAGAGATGCAGGATAGTGCGAAGAATCAACGCAATTTAATACATCGCATGCAGAAGAAGTTGCAATTGGTGACCGGTGAAAGAGATAGCTATCGTAAGCAGTTGGATTCCTATGAGAGGGATTTGACGATTTGCGTAACACCGGCCAGTGTAGCAAATCCCGGTTTGGCACAGGCGCAAAGTCAGCAGGAGCGAATACAGAATTTGGAAAAGATGGTCGAGGGGTATAGGGATATGGTACATAAATTGGAAAGCGATCTGCGCGATTTGGAACCTAACAATGGTAAGAAATGTGTTTGAATCTAACGTAGCCTGTTGTCATTCTCAATCAAAATATTCCCAAGCCATTACATTCTGAAAATTTAAACGGGGTTTATTCCTATAGGGCCTCACACACGATGTAACAACGATATCCGATACCGACCAGGTGTAACAGTTCTCGAGCTATTATTAGCTGTCATTTGTGCAATTGGTCGGATGGTAATCCATGCATGTTGGATTTCCATTTGGTCGCGTGAATCTAAAAATATGAAAAATTTTAATTATCGTAATCCATGTTGATTAATATTACTATATTTGTCAACATAGAATCATATATTTAAAGAAATTACAATTTCACGATGTCGCATATCCATTCCTGTGCCGTGTGTGGGGGTCAAATTTCTCCCTCGGGTTTTGGTTTCTGGATCTGACTGTCCAGATTTGAAAGAAGGAATGAATTATTTTAAACAGGCGTAAAGAAAATATTATTATTCCACTTTTTTATTCCACTGAACATGAACATTAGTTCCTGCACATGAACATAAGTTGATGCACTTTTTTAAATGGTTCTGAACTTAAATGAACAATTTATTAAAAAAGTTGGTACTTTTTTGGAGAGTGGCCTCAACATGTAAACTAAACTCCGCGCTGAAGTAGCTGCGTCCCATTCTAAGCGTTCAGCCTCTTAAATACGTGCGCTCTTGCTGGCAATTTTTTCTATTCCNGTTTGATGTCAACTAGAGTAACCCCCCCGTTGTAGGAGTTGTTAGTTAAAAAGAGGCACGCTTAGAATGGAACGCGAAGAGTAAAATTTTCAAGTTGAGGCCACTCTCCAAAAAAGTAACTTTAATACATTTAGTACTCATTTCCTAGCCTACAGATTCGATCACGGTTATGCAGGTTGTCGCGCAAAGTGGCTTTTTTTGGTTATGCGTTACATTTGAAATCAAATGACAGATACTGCACATGTGTGCAAAGCTGCACCTACTCTCGAATGTGTGCACGATGTTCATGAACATAGCT
>JARJDW010013376.1:0-26821 GCA_030264715.1 Adinopsis sp. GC000173
AATTTCTTTTTAGAAATATCAAACTAAAATCAACAAAAACACACTACTTTATAAATAAAAAATGAAGCTTTGCTGCTCTTGTCAAAGAAAACATCGCGTTAAACTAAAACATTTTATAGAAAAAATCATCTGTTGTTTGAATCTACCTGTGCGGTGTGTAGAAATCTATATAGGTATATTTGTACAATCTGGGCAAGTGAATAATGAAGCGCAGTCTCGGCAAAATTAAACTATCATAAATTATTGTGCCAATATATTTTTATAATTTCCGGTTCACGTTTTAAGTTAGATAATTGTGGACCACTTGCAATTACAATGAATTTTCCACAATTTACTTTCTATACATTTATAGTCAGTATGTAGAGGAAAATAACTATTTATACATACTAGCATATGTGTACGAATTGAGACCTTATTTAATAAAACATGTAATGTAAATAAAAACTCCTACCTTGTATTGCAACGGAAAATATTCCATCCTCACCAGTCACAACCACAATAAATTAAGCAGCACAAATTATAGTTTCTTAATAATTTAATTTAATTTAACACAGTCATTGACAACTCGTCTTATCACAAGACCACCCCGCAATATACCAGTAATTTGCACATACTTATAGTAATTCTGTGTAATGTGCGCATGTGTGAATCAATTCGTTGATCTTCAGGTTCAAACGTTTAACTTTTGGAAAATTACAATGTCATCACGCACATATGACTCATCATTTGCACCTGTATGCACATAAAGTAAACAATTTATTGCGTCTGGCGGGTACACCAACGCGCTAATAACTACCAATATATGATTCCTTTCCTAATTTATTCGCATACTGCGAGGTGATCTCATTATAAGACGGGATTTTAAAAACAGTAATAATTAATTTATTTATAAATCGATTCATGCTTCATTTATTTGTGCTTGTGACTAGCGATTATGAGTACCTAGCAAATTAAAATTTTTAATTTACATTACATATCTTATTAACTAAAGTCCTTATACTTACTGCATATTAAAATAATCAATTTCTTATACATACCGAATGTATAAATAACAACTTCCTATATTTTAAAAACGGCAATGACTTATTAGCTAATCACCTATTGGAAATCCGCTACAATTTCAATAAAATGAAAACCGCTGTGCAGTAGAACCTCGAAATACAAGCGGCACAACATACGAGTTTTTGGGATACGAGCTTTAATTCGAGAAATTTTCACGCTAGACGATAAAATCGCTGCATGATTAATTAATAATTTATCTCGTTTGAGATACGAGCTGAATAAGTTTCGAAGCCGCCCATGAAACCAAATAAACTCATATCTCAAGGTACCACTGTGTTACTATTGTTCCAGCTTTTTCAAAATTCTTGTGCTTAAAAGCTCAGCCGCGTGCAAAAATCCACTTTGTCGCAAATAACTAAGAAAATTAAATTAATTAGTAATTAGTCGTGATGTTAATTTGTAATGTTCTGCAAAATCGAAACCTCTATTATCTTTTATCAACTTATCGGCTCCGTTCTTAATTAAATAGTCTATCAAATCATCGCTCGCTCCCATAATCACTTGAACAAAAATTAAAATCACACCATTGTATTGAGAAATCAAATTTGATTACCTGCGCGCAGTAATGGTGTCCATCCCTTATTATCCTGTGCGTTAATATCGGCGCCGTGCTTAACAGCGCATTGAGCGCCTTCCAGGCAATCGGCGTCAACCGCATAATGCAATGCGGTGCGATCGTTCACATCCTTCAGCTGAACGTTCGCCCCCTTCGTCAGCAAATACTCGGCGATCTCGACGCATCCATGAAATAATGCGACCATCAGCGGCGAACGTTCACTAAAATCAGATTGTCGATTAATTTTCGCGCCAAGATTCACCAAGTATGTTACGATATGCAGATCGCCCATTTCGATCGCTTGCACAAGCGGTGTTTTGTCGCTTCGATTAACAACCTCGAGCATGAAAGGCCTACAACAAGTTTATCTAAATGAGAAAAGTTGTTGATTCATATAAGATAGGCATACTTGTTTGTGATAATCTTTCGTATAATGGGCATCTTGCTGAAATGGATGGCTCTTGTTAGGTGTCTGACGTAATATTGATCAGTGCTCGTCGCTGATTTGAATTCCAACCATTGACTTTCTATATCATCGTGATAGCACTTGAGGCGCAAATTATATACAGTACACGGCGCTAAATTACCTACTTTCGCCTCCTTCTTACGCCCCCTAAAAAATACGCATTGAATTATATTTGAGCGCAGCGATAATTGTATCAATTAAACCAATATGCCACTTTCCACTGCTCGACATCATTGTAATATTGTAAATCATAAATACATTCACCATCATCAACATTAAAAACATTCTCCCAGTTAATTTTAACCGCACTGTCTTTACGTTCGACTGTTTTTGGTAGATTTATAACCTGAATCTGTTGTTTTAGCATTTTTATTGCGCTGCTCGTGTGCAGAATCGATCAAACATTAAGCGTTATATAGGGTGAATTAATATGCATACGCTGTTTCTATTTTAACAGTAAACAATTGGTGGAAATGCATGTTAATGTAAAGAACAGAGAGGTTAAATACGCTTTTTATGTTTCTGGTTACAGTTAAACATCGCACAATTTATTACGCACATTTTCAATAAAACCTACGTGAAAGCTTTCATTTCAATTTAATTTATTTTTCAAACGATAATTTTTCATTTATCTTTTTATGGTAAAAAAACATATTTTTGTTGAAATTAATTTGTTGAAGCAAATGAAATCAAATTAGATGTTCCACAATGTAAACAAATTGCTTGCTGGAAATAAATGGGAAAATACACAATTCACTAAACTGTAAATTTTATTAAATAAATTTGAAAAAAACATTTTAAATAATTAAAGAATGGTATCACCGTCAAATGTCGTATAATACGTGGAAATTTTTCGACTCGCTTCCAATCCTAGCTTCTTACTATTGTTTACGACGCCCGCATTTCTTCGCACTTGCAAATTTTGTAGTAGAAAATACTTTTGCATTTCAGTTTGGCAATTTTCAAACGCCTAAAATAGTAAGTTTATTATATTACACATACAAATATCGTATTATACAATACAATCATCAATGATTTTAATGTAGGGAAGTTTCCCATAATAGCTTCGGCTGTTTCGTATTTCGGGCAGCTTCTCAAAGGCATTGAGATGATAAATTGCTGCCACAGCCTTTTCAATCCATTGCCATCTTTGTCCACTCGTGCTGTGTCTTTACTATCGTCCCCAGACATATACCATTCGGCTTGAATATGTTTCTCTTGCTTCTCCTCTCTACAAATTTGGGTTTTGTTTAATATGTTATTGAAATAAAGTGAGTGATAATGTAACACACTTATAAGGAGCTTGAGCAATTGATTTAGTAAACCGAATTATCATTTTCGCCAAATCACTTGAAGTCTCCACGAATTTTGCACAAATGTTATATAACAATTGGGCCTTCGTTAAATCAAATTCCAGCTGTTCCCGAGTAACCCTGGGCGCATCTTTAAATGTTTTATCGGTGCTTGATGTTTTTTTCGATGGGAGTAATTCATTTCTTTGCTCTTTATTCGTTTGATTTTTAAAATATCTAAAAAGTTCCGTATTATTCTGATTAGTTAGTCTAGTATTGAGTATTCTTTTACTACCGAAAATAACTTTCCATTCCAAAAATTGCAAGAGATATTCGTTTATCGGGATAAATAGGCTGTAAATTTCCTAAATACTCCAAGAATTTATTTTCTGATATATATTTAGCACAGTTATCCCAATTTATTATCACCAGTACTTGCATCTCTTCTTTTTCATCAACTTTTTTCACTAATTCGTTCTCGTCATTAAATACAAAGCTTTCAACTTTCCTTATCCACGTTATTGAACATTCTACAGGCTGAGATAGTTGTTGATAAGTAGACCCAAGTTCTTCTAATTCTTTAAGGATATCATCCCCAAATGAATTGCTAAATATTTCATTATCGATTTGTGTAATCATAAACTGAAATTATATATTATTAAAATATTAATCTTTTTGGATATTTTGTAACTTACTTTCACGCAATCATCTCGCATGTTTTTGTGGGCACTTTGTATGGTTTTCCTCATTTGCTTTTCTTTATCAGCTTCCTCTTTATGTTTTGCACGTTCAAGCTTCGCCTTCTCACGCTGCGCTTTAGCATTTGCTTGTTCTTCTTTTGTCTTAGTATTAATATTCTTTCTTCGCACAGGCTTTACTTTTGGTCTCTCCGCTTCATCGTCTTTTTGAATATTGTTACTAGGCTTATTACTGATTTCTTCTTCATCCGATGCACTTATTTCTACACTTTTAGTGCGAGCAATATATTTTGTTTTTGTTGTTGATTTTGGTCTCTCCGCTTCATCGTCTTTTTGAATATTACTACTTGGTTTACTACTGATTTCATCTTCATCCGATGAACTTATTTCAAAACTTTTAGTGTGAGAAATATATTTTGTTTTTGTTCTTGCTTTTGGTCTCTCCGCTTCATCGTCTTTTTGAATATCACTTTTGTTGCTTGGCTTATTGCTGATTTGATCTTCATCCGATGAACTTATTTCTACACTTTTATTAGGAAAAATATATTTGCTTGATGTGGGTTGATTATCATTCCAATGGTCCAATGTATTTTGTTTCTCTGCTTCGCTATCATCAGAAGAGCTTAAATTTACTGTGTCATTTGCATTGAATTTATTTGAATCAACTTTTAACACTTTTTGTGGAACTACCCTTTTACGATCAGACTCGCTGTCAGAATCTGATGATAAATCGAAAGATCGTTTTTGTTCTTTGCTTGTAAATTTTAAATACTTATCAATGATATTGTCGATATTCTTATTATTTACAATAACGCAATCCTCGTCGGAAGACATCCTAACAATTTAATAAAAAGGTATTAAACAAAGTATAAAAAACGGAAAAAACGCGACTTTAGGGTTATGTTATTGTTTAGGCGGTTTATGCTCAATTTTAAACTTCCCGCCTTCCAAAAACACCAACACACAAACTTCGAATTTTACTAAGAACGTTAGTGACATCTGGAAACAAACAACAAACTCCCTGCAAATAAACATAACCTAACATTTAATGACAAATAACGTAAATAAGTGTTAAAACGACGAAGAAGTAATTTAATATAATTTTTTACTACCAGATATCGAATTAGAATAATTTTATACGATGGCGTTGGCAATGCAAAGAAAGGCGAATGTAAGAATTAAAATTATTCTAAGCATTTCAATATTATAACTTAAATGTTTTAGGTTCGCTTACCTCCAGAAATAAACCGAATATTGTATGTTAGAAATTTACCATACAAGATAACAGCAGAAGAAATGTACGATATTTTCGGAAAGTATGGGGCCATCAGACAAATACGAGTAGGAAATACACCAGATACGCGTGGAACAGCATTTGTAGTTTACGAGGACATTTTTGATGCAAAGAACGCTTGCGATCATTTATCTGGTTTTAATGTATGTAATAGGTATTTAGTTGTGTTATATTACCAAGCCAGTAAAGCATTCAAGAAAACGGATCTGGAAAAGAAACAAGAGGAGATCGATAAAATGAAATCGAAATATGGTATTTCCACAGACGATTTAAAACGAACATACTGATTGTTTTTAGACAAAATTATTTATTTTTTACATTTGTAAAAAATCTAGTTTAGTTTTTGAAGACTACTTTCAAATCCATTACACGTGATTTTACTTCGGGTTGATTATCCTTCAGTAATTCATTCAAATTATTTTTAAATAATAATGATAATTTGTCAAAATATTTCGCATTTCGTGTACCTAAGAAATAAAAATATTAATTAATTACTTTATAATAAACTAAAATATATAATTACCGTCTAGTTTTTTAGCCAAACTCAACAACACGTTTAGTACTTCTTTTCGCAATCTGGTATGTTTTGAGATACCTAAAAACAAAGGTGTTGTCAATACTAACTTCAACGCTGCAAGATTAATATTTACTTAATCCATAAGCAAGTGCCTTTTCAATTTCAGTGACGATTTTATCCAACATTTCCAAATCTTCATCAGTTGGATTGCTTTCGGTTAATAGTAATAGTTTATCCACAAAATTATACAGTGCTCCAACTATTGCCACTTGTACATTCCTCGTAGTGGTTGGAATTGATGAGACACAATGCTCAACAAACATGACACTAAATTTATTTTGTGTTTCTTTGGAATCTTTTGGCCACGACTTGCCCAGGGTTTGATAAACCATTTCTTGGAGTTTCAAAATATTTTCACGTTTGGAATTTGCTTCCTCCGTTGAAATATCTTCATCATCACTGTCCTTATAACTTGAACCCCCAGCGGATAGAATATTTTCAACTATTTTATACACTTCTTCAAACTTATCCACTTCTAAGAATGATAAAATGTCGCCTAGCGATTCTAGTGCGCACCGTTTATAAACGATTTCATCCTTTCGACATTCTTTAATCACTGACTCGATGATAATCTGTACATCCACCGCCTCATCTGCTTGTAAACCATCTCTATCATAAGATCAATATATTTATGAAGGGTGTAAATTAATTAAAGTAATGGTAAGACATACTTGCAGTTGCTGCAAATGCTACTCAACGCTTTTAGTAGTTTCTCCTTGCCATTCCAAGTACGTCCACTCAAACCGCTTACTAGAATTTGTATTAAAATGTTTCGATGTTTTGCTTCCATCGTTGTTCCCAGTTTGCTGGCCACTGTACTGACAGCATTGGCAGCCTATAAAATAATTCAATAAATTTTTTATCAGATTTTAAGTTTGCTTATACACAGCTCAACACTTTCTTGTCCTAACAAATAGAGCCCTAGCATTAAAGTACATAAAATCGGACAAAGGCGGCGATCTATCGGGACAATAAAGTCTTAGGATGTGGAAAACAGATCATCTTACTTGAGCTTTCATGGTCCAAGAGGGTGATTCAAGCGCAGTTTTCAAAGTATCACAAATGACTTCAATATTTTGCCGGATGCCACTCTCCGTGCCAGGACTTTGTTCTGCCCAAATTTCATTCCACAACTCCAGCGTATTCTCGGTTTCAGGTGTTTTCTCCGCGTGCATCGCAAAGAACACTAACGGCAATACAATGTCCGAGTAAGACTTCAAAATTTCTTGATTGTGATTGCCAATTGATTGGATCGTAAGTGCGCATGCTGATCGTATTGCATCGTCTTCTCGTTCAAAATACCAATGCTGAATTTTCGCGAATAGCTTCTCCAAGCTGGAATCCTTAGCCGTTGAAACCAAATGTCCTATCGCTGCGGCATACTGTTTTCTTATTGATGCGTTCCTATCCGTTAAGCCATTTACTAACGCAGCAAGGAATTTGCCTAAAACATCAATTTGTAAATATTTTAATTGAATATAATACTTAATTAAATACCAGTGTATGGTTGCAAATCTTTTCCAAGTTGAAGGGCTAGTAATGTAATAAAATGCGCACAAACAACACGAGTTCCTAAGCCAGTATTACTTTTCATCAACTCTGTTACTTTCGGTACTAACTCTTCCAAAATCGATGCATCTGCATATTGTATACACTATAAAATATTCAATAGAATTTTATGTTTTTAATATTATTAAAAAGTGTTAAAACCTTGGTGACTGTTTCGGTTGTAAACTGAGATTTTGCCATTGATGTTCTTGCACTATCAACAACTTCCTGCATTTGACTTTGCGCTCCATAAATGTT
Organism: Adinopsis sp. GC000173; assembly: GCA_030264715.1. NCBI lineage: Eukaryota > Metazoa > Arthropoda > Insecta > Coleoptera > Staphylinidae > Adinopsis > Adinopsis sp. GC000173. The sequence goes on from JARJDW010013376.1 coordinate 7,752, forward strand.
ACTCAGGTATGACAATTTAGACGATTCTAATTCACCCGTTGCTAATATTAAAGCTGGAATTAATTTTCCAAGGAACGGTTTTAATTGTTTTCCAGCCGATCCAACCAATTCCGAGATCGTTTGCAAACTTATTAAGCGCACTTCTTGTACTGGATTTGTTATCCCATTGTTCAGTAAAACTGGTAAAATGGCTTCCATCATCGCATTTCCTGCTTTGCCCTGACCTACATCGCAACCTCGTATACATAACTATAAAGAATAATATACAAATAACATTAAAAATACAATTATTTGATTGATTTTTTACTTTGCTTAGGACTCGAGTGGTTTTAGTGGCTGCAAGTCGAGTCTGTTCGTGATGATCATCCATCACACGAAACAGTTTCGACCATATTTCATCCATTTTATGCACGGAATCATGAATTGAACGATTTCCAGCGCCTTTTAGGAAGTCTTGCAACGCTAAGCAACAAGACTGCCTAACACGATACTGATTCGAGGTTAAATTATTAACCAACTCCAATAAGATTTCGTTGTGATATAATTCCAGCATTTTTTGTGGTTCTTGTACGAGCGTATGCCATATATTACCCATCGACGCTTGCAAATTGGGCGATGGATCATATTGATAGCGATACAATTTTGGAATGATGGTCGGTAAGTATTGCTGCAATCTTTCACCACATTTTTCCGCAATGCTTGAAAACCCAAATGCGGCGCCTTTTTTCGAATTCCAGATGGCGTTATGATTTGCCAAATGCATGAATTGATAAATTAAATCTGGTTTATTTAATTCAGATGCCAGTGAACATAACTCCTTGTATGTAGATAAATTTCCTCTAAAATTTGATGTTATCAATATTATTATAATCATTACTATGATTACTTACCCTGAAGGAGTTTTTCCCAATTGGCCTTCTTCAAATAATTTAGTATTTTCTGAGACTTGCACAGCTTGCCTTCTTCCCACTGTTAGCTGATCAACCAACGCCGTCAATAACTCTTCCGATTTAGAATAATCATAAATTAGACATAAACCCTTCGAAGCAACATCTTGCACAATGTCTATTAAAAAAGTTAGTAAATAATATTTTGTCATAGTTACAAAAATGTTATATTTACCATTATTCTCGCCCAGCAAGCTCATAAACGTGTATTGAATCACTTTCAGTTGCTTGTTTATTGGTTCACGTTCAACGCAATTCTTAATCAAAGCTAACAACCAGATACAAGCAGCTTGCTTAGAATTTGGATTCAACGAATTAGCAAAATTAAGCAATTCTTGGACTAACCATTCCAATGTTTTATCCGAACTTGTCAAATCGTTACCAGTGAAGCATTTAAAATCGCTTGGTGTGACACACCACGCGTCTCTTGCCTCCGGAGACCATACACCTTGAACGCACATCACAAGCGACTCACCTATAGTGAAATGCACCTCAACATCCTTCGTCTCCTTTACAGTGTTCAAAAATCCTTGCACAACTTCCTTAGTAAATGGAAAATGTTCGCCAACACAAATTAGTCCCAGCGTTCTAGCAGCTTTCTCACGGCACTTCGCTGAATATTTAGCGTTGTTCATAATATCCAGCAAGCTGTTCACAACACTTAATTTCGTATATAAGATTGCAGGTCGCTTTGCATCCGGACTGCTAGCAATATCCTTCACTTCACCGCTATCTAGAGGTAATGCACAACTCTTGCCGATCAATCCAACTGCAATGCAAGCAGGAGCTATAAGCATTTGATTGTTGTTGTTTAAAAATGGTAAAATGACGTCAAGAACTTGCTTAACATTCTTATCAGATTTTTTGTGCATCAATTTTCGTTCTAGTGCACTGGCTAGACTCATTATTGCACCGCTCTGCGTCTCCAAACTTTTATTGTTTGTTTGAGTAATCATATACTTTACAGCTTCGTCGAATTCCTTATCGCCGTAAGCTTCGTTGATTATCACACCGTATAGCATCGCAGCATATTCACGCACTTCTTCCTTCGTTGCATTAATTAAATCGCGTACCCAGATTATGTCATTTTTCATTACCGTGTGTAGCTTCGGTACGCAACCAATCAATTCCAGCATGCAACTGAGAGGCTCCAACGCTATTAAATTAAATAATTAATATATTTGTTATTGTATTATTACGTGATTAAAGTTACTAACTAGGATTTGCAAGAAGTGAGTATCTCACCAAAGATACATATTGCCACAGTGCATTTTCATGCGAATCATTGCCTTCCTTATACAGCTTTTGCAGATAATCCTTTAAAATTGGTGTTTCATCGCATGGATGTTTCATGACATCGCGTGTGAGTGGCACTTCCAAATCTTGAATTAGACATAGTCTAACATATAATAAAATCTAAAAGCAATCATCATTTAATTCTAGCAAATAATTGCTATTAATCAAGGCTTACTTCAATAAATATAGTTGCTGGAAATGGGAGAAATTGTGTACCAACAGAATAACGCATCTTCACGTCTTTCAAACGCGCTTCAGATTCTTCATAGACATATTTGATGATTTCGGAAAATGATGGTAGAATTACTTTTAGCGTCTCTTTCTTGGACATGTCTATATCCGTTTTTCGGATAGTGCCGTAAAGCGATTTCATTGCTTCATTAGCAACTTCATCCTTACTAGATTGGAATAAAATATTATTTTTGAATATATAGCCATTGATTTATATCCAGATCAGCCCACCTCAACCTACTGTCCACCAGCTTTAATTATTGTGGTCTTTTCCTCAAATAAAGAATGTAACTCAAAGCATCACCAACAAATAAAAAAAAGCTCTAAATATTTAGGAATTGGTGATTTTAGTTTACGCAATAACCAAGAAAAAACAAATGTTTGTTTTGTAACCATAACATATAATTAGCAAAACGTAACAATGTTTTTTAAAGAAAATGGACTTAAAGCAACTCAATAGATACTTTTGATACTAATATAATCAATTATACAGTTTCATTAGTGTCTTAGCTTAAGGCCTTAATCTTTCTTAATCCGTCACTGAGTATGCCTGATCTGTATCCTTATATATTATTGTAACAGAAAAAATTACTTACGGATCACCGGTTGTTAATAAGAGCAATATTTTCGATGGTACATGATTTGGAGCAAAGAATGTGGCCAAACTTCTAGCTACGACAAATCTAACCATTGGTTCAGGACTGTTCTGGTATTGCTTCAAATAAGCGAACAAAAGGTCGATTTGCTGACTTTCAGATTTCTCGGAATTGTATTTAAATGCAGTGATTACATTTAGAGCAGCTTCACGTATCTGCAGTTTTAATTCGGGTTCAGCCGTTTCTAACTTCTTGAAAAACATGTCAATGAGACTCGCATCTTCATTCACAACGAACGGAAACTTTCGACTAATCATACCAATCACAAGAAAAGCCTGTCCTTGATGTGCGACTTCACCTTCGTTAATTAACTTAATCATCCCTGATTTTAATACATTGATCATTTTCGATAATTGAGCTTCATCACCGCTAAAATATTGTTCTAATATATTTAATGCTTATCAAATAATGTGTAACACTTACTATTGTACTAAATTCAAACTAAAATTCAACGCTAAGGTTTTCAATCTAGGGTTAGTGTTAACACCGTAAAGAGAATCAAAAATGACTTGAATAGATGGAGGTAGTACAAAGCCATTTCCAGTCACCCGACCAAGATACGTCAACAACTTCAATCGAATACGTGTATTAGCCGGCGATTTCTTCAGGTTCGGTTTGATGTTCTGCGATTGAGCGCCCAAGAATAGCATAAATAATGGTAATGATATTGTTGGACTACCCCAATCTAAAGATCTACAAAAATAATTCATTATTATTGTCAATTAAAACAATTTTGTGTAGAAAAATTTACCCAACAACTTTTTTCAGTTCGTTATCAGCCAAATTTGCTACGCTAAAACGGGTATCGGCCGCAGCGACGATTAAATGTATTAATATTTCTTCGTTCGGAAAAATCTCGTTTGCTATAAACTTGACTATTCCAACTTTAATCTACAAAATGATATTGTATATTATTTTTTAAAAGCACTACGATTTGTGAATAAATACCTGCTCTAAATCTTCAGGGCGTAGCGGATTATCAGAAGTAACACGTTTAAAAGTGTACTCACTCATTCCAGGAGGAATAGGTAGAGTAACATCCGGGTTGCTTGGAGTTTGTTCAGTTTGCGGCGATAAAGCACTAGAATTTAATACATTAGAAAGATTATAAATTGTAAATAGTTGCATATAAATACCCATAGGGTAGTAAAATCATATCCAGCAATAAACCCAGTAAATGTTTGCTGATTTGTGGCTTTTTATTTAACTCAAAAAGCGATGCCCGCTGTAAAGGATCGGTTGGTATCTTAACTTTCCCCAACAGTGGGATTATAAGCAATAACAGGCTGTCTTGATGCGTCTGTGGCTTGCCTTCCAAAGCATTCAGTATTTTAGGCACCAACTCGACTTGTTCGTCGTGTGACAAACGTGGAAATCCTATTTTTAAGTAGATTATTGTAAAATTCTACAAAATTACTAACTGAGTTCTAGTTAGAGCAATATATCACAAAATTTACAATCACAAACGATGTTGATTCTGGATCATGATATTGCTGAAGTAATGCATCTACAGGTAGTCTAACCAGCGGTCTAGTTTTAACCCTCTTATTCACATGCACGAGAAGTTCCATCACCTAACGATTAATTAATTAAATTAGTGCTTTATAATATTATATACGTCGTAATAGATTTTACCTTTTTCCGAACTCCTTCTTGCTGCGAAGCAAGTTTAAGCAAAACAGGTGGTAAAAATTTATCCAATACATTCTGTAATTGTTCATCGGATTCGGCAGATCCAATTCTTAAGAATACTCTTTCCAAAAGCACTTAAAATAAAAATTGTATACAAATTATTCGCTAAGCTAACATTATATTTGTTTAGTCATTGATGAAATGAATTAAATAAAGACGATAGAGATGAAGATTCTAATGTATATGATGTATCATTTATTTTTACCTAATTCATCAGAAGCAGTTGCCATTATGTGGCTTTAAGCACTTTAGCGATTTATAATTCTTTGCACTTGAGTAACGTTAATTTTCACCTGGAATACGTTAAATTATTACAATTAACTTAGCTAAAAATATAAATTAGTTATAAATAATTAAAATTGACAAATTATTTACACTTTTAGAAATCACAATAATGCATGTGTCATGTTGCTTTTTATGCAACCAAATATGCTCATTGGCAGTTGTGTCACATACATGAAGTAAACAATTAACATAACCTATATAAACTCTTCACAACGTTTTAGCTTGATAAATTACTTTTTAATATAATTTAAAATGAGTGGTAATAAAGCTGTAAAAGTAAATATAATATTATTTATAATATATACAATATTACTAATTACTAATGGTTTACTTGCAGAGATACAGGAAAGAAAGCGATACCGAAAAAAATAGTGAATCCGATGATGATAATTATGTACCTTATATCCCTGTAAAGGAGCGAAAAAAGCAGCAATTATTAAAATTAGGAAGACTAGGACAGGTATTATATTCATTAAAATATGTAACCAAATAACTAAACGTGATTATTAGTTGAAGGATGAACAATCAAAACCAAAATCGTCGAGTGAAAATGAAACTAACGATGAAGAAGACGAAGATGAAGTATGGGGCAGAAAATACAATATATCCTTGCTAGATCAACACACCGAATTGAAGCGGTTAGCTGAAGCAAAGAAGGTGAGCGCTGTGGAAAGGCAGCTGAAGAAAGAGGAAGAAATTTTAGAGAGCGTTGCCGAGAAAAAGGCTTTAATGGGTGTATCCGAATTGGCAAAGGGCATACAGTACAGCGATCCCATTAAAACAAGCTGGACCGCACCAAAATACATTCTAGCTTCTTCACAAAGTCGTCACGACAGAATTCGAAGTGATTTACGTATACTAGTTGAAGGCGATGACATTCCACCACCTATCACATCATTTAAAGAAATGAAACTGCATAAAGGGATTATAACTTTGTTAGAAAACAAAAAAATAAAGCGACCTACACCTATTCAGGTGCAGGGTATTCCAACAGTGCTATCTGGCAGAGATATGATTGGAATAGCATTTACAGGTTCTGGGAAAACGTTGGTGTTTGTACTGCCTATAATAATGTTCTGCTTGGAACAGGAAGTTAAATTGCCGTTTATACGTAACGAAGGTCCATATGGTTTAATTATATGCCCTTCTAGAGAATTAGCAAAGCAAACGTATGATATTATACTAGAATTCTGTGATAACTTGAAGAAATATGGAATGCCCGCAATACGAAGTTGCTTGGCAATTGGTGGAGTACCTGTTTCGGAATGTATTGAAATCATCCAACGGTTAGTAAATATTTTTCATTGAGAAAAATAATCACTTAGTTTATTTGTTACTTTAAAATCTAAATTAAAATTTTAAATACCTTTGAAATTATGAATGTTACGAACGTGTCGAATGAAATAATAATTTATCACATACATAATTTTATAATTGTGACAATGTTGCTATTTTAGTGGCGTTCACATCATGGTGGCGACTCCCGGGCGATTAATGGATATGTTAGAAAAGAAAACAGTACGCCTCGGCGTTTGTCGGTATCTTTGCATGGATGAAGCAGATCGTATGATTGATTTAGGCTTTGAAGAAGATGTCAGAACAATATTTTCTTATTTCAATGTATGTATTGCGATTTAGTATAAATGTAATTAAATCAACAAGAATTGTTTTGTAGGGTCAACGGCAAACACTACTATTCTCAGCTACAATGCCTAAGAAAATTCAAAACTTTGCGAGATCGGCGCTTGTCAAACCCGTCACAATAAACGTGGGACGAGCTGGTGCTGCATCAATGAATGTAATTCAGGTAAACATCTAAGATAAGTTAGATTAAAATGCGAGAACGAATAATGTACGATGTTTTTAAACGTGTTATATACATACCTAGCGATAATAGACTATTACGAGACGTTTGTTACACAACATCCCACGCTTTATCGTTAAATGTACAGTAGACTTTAGAATTTAATATAGGAAGTGGGGCCACTTTTAATGGGGAATGTAGTGGCACAATTTAAGACGTGTAAATCTAAACAGAAATATGAGGCGTTGCAAACGAAATAAGGGAAAGAACAAATGGCACTTTGGAGAAAAATGTATATTAATTATTTATATGCTGGGTCTGTCCCAGAAGTCATGAATCCTTCCTATTTATTTTAAGATTTAAACATGGAGTCTTTTCAAGACGTTGATATTACTAAACTTTTTTCCCACGCTGGTAACTTTACTTACTTGACAAGAATTCAGAAAACTTCGCATACCAATCACATTTTCATTACCTTAATTTGCCGATAGTCGCCCACAAAAGTTAATTTCCACACCCTTCGTTGTTCCCTTTGAAATTTTTTGCAATTATAAGTAAATTAATTGATGTACCTTGATGTTGTTAGGAAGTTGAATATGTTAAACAAGAAGCGAAAATCGTGTATCTGTTGGAATGTTTACAAAAAACTTCTCCACCCGTATTAATCTTCGCCGAGAAAAAACAGGATGTCGATGCAATCCATGAATATCTATTGCTCAAAGGTGTTGAAGCTGTTGCTATACACGGTGGCAAAGGTAATTATTACAATGAATAATAACTTGCATTCCATTGCTTCATGGATTTTCATTTTAGATCAGGAAGAACGATCGCGCTCTGTGGAAGCTTTCCGCAGACATCAGAAAGATGTTTTAGTTGCAACCGATGTAGCCTCGAAAGGTTTAGATTTTGCAGAAGTAAAGCATGTTATAAATTACGATATGCCTGACGATGTTGAAAATTATGGTAAGTTACCGCAACATCAAGTTGGATACGATGTAATGTTTAATTATTGATGCAGTGCACAGAATTGGACGTACAGGGCGATCTGGAAAACAAGGAATGGCGACGACGTTTATTAATAAATCAAACGACGAATCGGTGTTACTCGATTTGAAACATTTATTGATTGAAGCGAAACAGAAAGTACCTCAATTCCTAGCGGAATTATGTTCTGAAAATGAAAAATATCTCAATCTTGGAGGTATATTGTTACATATATTATTCGCGCGGCATATATATAAATCAATATTTCTATTTCAGATGACAAAGGTTGCGCTTATTGTGGTGGTTTGGGTCATAGAATTACGGATTGTCCGAAACTGGAAGCGCTTCAGAATAAACAAGCATCGAATATTGGACGACGAGATTATTTGGCAAATACAGCTGCCGATTATTAAGTGAAACACCAAGTATTTGATTGGATTCAAAATAGTTTTAATAAACATTATATATGTATAATGTGTGTATAATAATTACAAAATATATGTTTGTATTACTAATTGAGAAGCTTTGTGTAAAAAAAGAAGAAAATCTTTAACAATTGCATAAATAACAAGGTGACAATTAGTATATAGTTAAGTCAGATTAGATAGGGTTCCTTTGTGATTAAAAAAACTTATATAAATAAATAATAAATTGTACATTTAAATAACACACAAAAATCACATCTACGTTATAGTAATTATATCTACAAGTAATAAATATGTACTCGATTTAATTATCTACCGCATACTTTACGGTTGTTTGCGATTGATATTCGAGATTATTCAATAAAATGCAGTCTAAATACATGACTAGAAATTTTGAAAAAACATTCACCATTTTTAAAACAACAACATTTAGAAGGAAGAAATACATACATATGTTTTAAAATTTTAAACTTCATTAGCAATTCATTTTAAGTTATACGACGACGTTACTGGTGTCGCATACACTTATCATTATTCATAAAGCCAGTAATAAAATAATGAATTTTCATTATTTATAAATGCAGTTTTTACATGCCAAAATGTAAATTACCACACTTACTAGATTTACTGTAAAATCTACAATTACGTCTAAATATATGTACATATAAATAAAAAAAATCACAAAATAATTTCAGCGCATTAAAATTGTGCATTTTAAATGAAATAATTCGCTTAATTTTACTGCTAATATGAATGTTATGATCAGTTGACTGTGAAATAATCTAATAAAATTCGGTGAAAAAGGTATTGTTGATACAAAATCGATAAATTGAATTATAAAACCGAACGTCCTGATGGCATTTAAAAAGCAGCAGCAGCGTTTATTTGATTTTACGGCGTAAAGTAGTTTAGTTTCGTTTTGCCGTGACATTAAACTAATAGATATTACTGCTGAGGCAATGTGTAATTTTCATATTGTAACACAATCTAACAGAAATGTCAAAAATTAATGATTTAGTTAACAGTTGAAATCATATCAATTGTGACGCTTTGAAAATGTTTATAATGAGTTTATTATTTAGCTTAAATGTATTGAATTCATTTGAATATAATTTGTTCTAAAAGAAAGTTTCAAATTTCGTTCTCGTCTTATATTCGAAGATACATTTTTCTGTGTGAAACGAAAAATTCAAATACAGGGTAATTAGTAACGATAAAATTAATATTAAGGCTGCATAGGCAGCATAGATAATGGAATATATTCAATTCTGTGATCATTCTCCATTAAAAACAAATGTGTTTATAATATATCGTTAAATCCCGCGTATAAGACATCAAACTAAAACAACCATTCATATTTTAGGGTACGTTTTACTCGAAAATTGCAAGTTTTGTGAAAATTATAATTATGAAGTATAAACATAAAATAATTTTGAAACTTTCAATTCGTTTCGGTTTTCTCTCTAAAAGTATGCTCGAAAATTGATACACCGCTTCACATGCGGGAAAAACATATGTACTGGCCGTTTATATAGCAATAAAATTAAGCAAATTGAAATATGTATAGTAAAATCCAAACTTTATACATTTTAAAATCTCGAAAAGTGCGCTTCAACTCAATACGTATAAAAATGAAAACAAACAAATCAATTGTGCGCAATAATAAATACATAATTTAATGCGTAAAATATTAAACTTGTTCAGTTTCGACTGAATACTTTTGTGGACTTGAAAATTGTACCGATTCGAGTAGTTTTGGATCTTTCGGCGGCAATTCCTCAGCCTCGTTCTCATCTATAATACTTACTTCATCGTCTTTGACGAGATCCACTTCGTCGTCAATTATAACTTTACGCTCGCTTGATATACTCAACCATACAGCAATTAAAATCGCAGAGACAATTGCCACAAACAGTATCCATTTTGGTATGCCCGAATTTCGTGCGGCACAATCCAACCAATCTCCATGTACCTGTTTCGTTGCCGTTACTTCCAACACTTCGTCGATTGGCATCGTACGTATCTTCGTTTCTGGTATTTTGTACTGTACGTTATAGCCGATTTCAATTTGATTTTTTATCAATGGATCAGAGACTAAATCCGAATCAGGCAGCTCCAATTCGGGTTCAACTAGCATTATATTCTTTGGGTTATCTTGTTCGATAAAGAACAGCATACTGGCCATTTCACATTCCTTTTTCTTCGACATTGCTTTACAGCCCACATTGCAAGCTGTCTTTGGATCTGTATCTACATACGCTTCTTCGCATGCTACAAAAATGCGATATTTAGCACGATGATTATGAATGCGAGCAACAACTTACATAGATAGCACTCTTCTTGGGTGATGTTTAGATCATGATCATCTTTTAGGTAAATTATATTAAAGAATCTGCATCCTCTTTGGCAAATATTTTGTATATCGTTGCCCTAAAATGCAATACAATATAGCAAACGAACCGATTTTAATCTTATTTATAATTAACCTTTGGTAAAAGAAAAAAGCTATCCGCACACACATCCTTACATTGATCAATATCAATAGTTAATTCGTTAAAAAATATATCGCAATTCACAGCACAAACTAAGAAACATAAAATAATATCACGTTTAATAAAATACATGTTATAAAGTATAGCCTTTAAAGATCTTATGTTTGAGTACACAAACTTGACTTCTGTCAAAATGGTTTCACATAAACAAAAAAAATGTATTTTAACATTTTTATATCTAAACATTTTTAATTTATCTCGTCGTATTGTACATTATTACTATAATGCATATTAAAGTTTAAATAATAAATAAGCGCAATTTATAATTAATTAATTTCAAATGATATAGGGTAGATTCCTTTTTTAAGTTGTCATTTTGACATCAACCAGTTCAAATGCAAATATTTCGATTTTTAATTTATTTACCTTATTTTTACATTTATTTATTTAACACATTACAAGTCGGTAGTAAAATACAATCGGAAGCATTGATAATTTATTAATTGATACTTTTTTAGCTGATACAACATTTCTAGATCTATTGAAATCCATTTTTCCATCATGTAATGGTAATAATTTAACAAACGGCTCCGAGCCGCTAAGTATTGTAATTGTTAAAAAAAGACATATAGCTGATACGATAAAAAAGCGTTCACCGAAAGGCTCACAAATCTTTAGTACGATAAATAATTCGGGCTTTCTTCGTCCATGTGCCGACGATCAACTAATGGTGTATTTAGCCGAAATGCAAGCGATTAATCCGGAAACCGTCATCAATCTATCGACAATGGATGAGCTAAATGTTGTATGCAAGTAAATTGCTTGTAAATTGGTAGAAAAATAATTTAATCGCATTATTTTGAAGGCACATTTCTGATAATTTAGATCGGGTTGATGAATTTCTTCAAAGCTGTAGAATAACGAACGATAAAGATTTATACATTAAGCTTATAAGAGGTGTTGATAAATTGTATGATATATTATGTGAAGGGGAACATAAGGTGCGAAGAGGTTGGATAATTAGTACCATTAATAGCAATATTTTCAGTAATCTCAATTAAGCTTTTCAGACGCACTACGCTTGTTTGAGAACGCTACATGAAGACTTTGATACGTGTTTTGGACCTCCCGATTGGGTGGAAGACAACTGCAAAGCGCAACTGTGCAAGTAAGTATTCACTACTTATTTGAATTTTTGCATAATAAATAGCATTAAAGGGTTTACAAGGAAATTGCAGATTGTTACTACATAAAGGCAGCGAAAGTTTGTGGCAAACACGCTGCGGTTGCAATGAAGGATGTTGTTAAGGCAATTGTAGAGGCGGTGACGACAATACATTGTGCGAATGTCGCTTTGAATCCGTACGTCGAAGATACGATGCCGGAGAATAAAAATTGGAAACACATTGGAAACGTATGTAAAAAATCGTTTATTACTTCTATACTTAACTAAAAACAATGTCACTTGCAGATTTACTTAATATGCACGATTATAATTCCTTTAATTAAAAAACTTATCAATTATTCACAGTGTTAGTTGCAACCTATTTCTTTTTACTACTTCCAAATCCAGCAAAACCCATTATGCTAGCCAATTCCTCAGACTGTTCATTGTTGTCATCGATAACCTCCTCAATTTTACGCTTGTTTTCTTTTCGTTTCTCTCTGCGATATTCCTTTAGTTTTTCTTCTTCTTCAGCCAACTCTACCATTCGTGCAGCCATATCATATTCCTTCTTCTTATCTTCCATTTTCTTTTTGTTAAATTGAAATCGTTCCTTCACAGCATCGAGCGAACTGCGTTCAATTCGCATCGACATGCCCAAATTCCTTTGATGCTTTTTGCCATTGATGTGATCGAGAAAGTTGATTGAATCTTTAACGACACAGTCGCATACATTGCAATAATAGCCGCCTGATTGTGAGGTAGGTGTGCTTTTGTTAATAACTATGCTCTTTCCTAGTTTAGAATCTAAGTCAATTTTATAATCGCGCTGTTTGAGCAGCTCCCTTTTGACTGGTGGCCCCTTTTTCTTTTTGTCGTCCTCTTCCAACGCTTCGCGTTCCTCTCTGCGGCGTTCTTCTGCCAATCGTTCGTATTCTTCGCGATCCCATTTTCTACGATGATCGTCGGGTCGCATTGACATGATTATTACTTCGAAATAATAATTATTTAATCAAAAGAAAAATATTTTAAGAATACTGCTGTTTTGATTGTTGTTTCTTTGACAATCTGCAGTTCTACCAATCTATGTTGAGTGAAAATAAAATCACTAATTAGCTGTCAAAAGTGTTACCAAATTTTAGTAACTTTAGTTGCGTTAGTAAACAGTCTTTACAATAACAGGCTTGAACAGGGTTTTCTAAAAACACGTGTTTCTGTATACACTTCTTTCACATTAATATAGTTAAGTTTATAAATAATGGGGCGAGAAAAGAAACGGAAATTAAGCAACGTAAATCCTGATGCTTTTACTGAAGAAAGAACCACTGAAAATCCATCTAAAAAAGTTAAATTGTGTAGCGCACAAGATTTTATTGCGGCTCTGCAATCTAAAATAAAGGATGAAGGTTTGGAACATCGAAAACATAGATTAAAAGCTCATTTATTTGTTTTTAGTGCTTTTAAATTATTATAACGCATGCACGTCAACCACTGGAGTCGATTTTATAAAGGAGTTTTTGGATAACGAGGGAAAATTAGTTGATGTGTTCAACATTTTGGATAAAAACGCGCAATGCTCCACAATTCAAGTTGTAAAAATTGCGCAGAGTATTTTATTACAAATAATAGAGAAGTATACAGAGCAACATCAAGATGCAATAGTTGCCTGCCAGAATTTCTTAACAAATCGAATAGTACGAATACATCGAATGTTGGATGAAGGACCAAAAGAAAAAGCTGCAATATTAAGATTACTAAGTGCATTTGTAATGTTGTCGCCGACGTTGGGCAAAGAAGTCTTGACTAAAGTGAAAATAGACACTAAACTTCTCGATAATTTGACTCAGAAGAGTTTAGCAATGCATGAAATTTGTCAACAGTTTATATTGGCTTTCTTTAGTGCAGGGCATTATCCACTGATTCTTCAATTAATTAGCGAAAATGAAATATTTTTTAGTCTTACCAAGCGTCTTAAGGAAACAAAGGCAGAAACTATAGTGCTAACAATGAATGCGCTCAGGACACAAATTGTTGAACAAGAATTTTTCTCAAAGCCAGCAAAACTGAAGATTTTTCATCAGAAATTTTTGAGAAATCTGCTAGAATGTTATTTTTGGAAAGGTGCGGAAGAGAATAAATTAGAACAAGTTCGGGAGAGTTTGAATGAACTGATGCTGGCATTGTGCACCTCTATAAACCATGGAATTATCTTTAAAGATGACATGATCGGTTTAAGTAAATTAAAGAATTTAAGAATGATTACGATTATTGAATCTTGGAATTCACATAAATACCAATGCGATCAATTCGATTCGCTGATTATAAAAATAGCTGGCGCTTGTCCTGATATAATGCCGCATATTTGGAGGCCAAATCTTGAAGTGTTAGAAGATGCCGAAAACGCTCAATGGGAGAAGTCGGTTAAATTTACCAAAATGTTAATTTCTGAAGTACAAAACTACTGCAAATCCTACAGAATTGAAAAGTTGAATGTAGAGCAGGTAATAATATTAGTTGATATTTTATTAATTCAAATAAGGGGAATTTATATAAAGGCGACAAAATGAAGATTTTTGCATTTTCTGCTCTGGAACCACGATGGGTAACCTAAGGTCCTCGAAAACCTTTCATCCGATCCACCAAATTATATAGCTTTTTAGATTCGTAAATTATTTTGCCATTTAATTACGTTTCTTGGTTAATTTCATATCTGTATGGTCCGCAAAAATGTGTGCTCTTATATGTTTCTAACAACTTCTTACAGTTTTTAACGAGTTTTGTGCGATTTACATTAAAATTGCTCACAAATATAGGTAATTTTTAATTAATTTCTTGCACCGCGAGTAAATGTAAACCTTTAGTTTGGACTAGCATCTGATAGATGTTGCCCACCGTTGCTCTAGAATGTTTATATTGCTGCTGTTTTGCATATTGCCTTGCTGAACTCAATAAATTGTCCGGGGGATTTTTATCTTGCCGCTATTAGTAAATAATCTTCTATCGAAAATATTTGTCGTCTTGAAAAATTGCAACCATTAAACAATACCTAACTAATTTTATTTTCTTTCAGTATAAAAAATTAATAGAAATCATGGTTTTACCGAAACAGCTGCCATCCTTTATGAAAAAATTGTATGCACTTGAATTAACAACTGAAAAAACTCTTGCATTGACATCATTGACTGAATGTCTCTTATCTTCGTTACATCATTATATCGAAGCAGCGGAAACTTTCTCTGAAGAAAAACGGTTTCAAATTAAACTTCATTGCGTAGCGCTAATAGAAAATTCATTTCCAAGCAGTACACTGCTGTTAAATAGATTCTACAAGCAAAGTTCACGTGATTTATTTGAAATTATAGTCAACATATTTTATAAATATTCACAGATGCATCCGTCTTATTTAGATTCATTCAAATTGGACTTAAAAATATTTGAATTTCTGGATGAAAATTTTGATGATGAAGTTCAAAAGCGAAATATACAATGTAGATTAATTCAAATATTTATTGCCATTGGTACAGCGAAATTAACACCAAGCTCGGATATGTTTAGAGCATGCATGTCGCGTCTGATTGCCGATATTGACAACGCAGCGGTAAAGGAAGTCGCACATGAATTGTTAAAGTGCTTGCGTATCTTTTCTGAATGCGATTTTGAAATAACAATTTGGTTGAATGCATTTATTGCATTTCCAAAACATCGAGACGAATTGCTACAATACTTTATGGCTAAGCTGAATTGGACTTTCGATAATTTATTGGAATTGATGTCGGAGATTTCTGAATTGAAGGTGCGCATTACCGGGAAGACATTGAAAACAAACGAATATTTGTTAGCATTGATTGGAGACAACAATATAGAAAATTCTGATTTATTAAAATTTACACGTGAATTTTCACCGTTGCTGCTTTTCTGTCTAAAAGAACAGCCAGCTACAAAGTCAATTAAATATTTTCTACAATACATTTTAATAAATTCATATCATAATCAAACGGATACTCAATGTATGAAGCTACTGATTGATGAACATGATTACTTAAGCGCTGAATGTCGCAGCTATATATTAAATTGGCCGCAACCATTGAATTTGAAGAAAATTCCAAGCGAATTAATTACGTTATCTGAAGCGATACTAAAATGCGATGAAACAATCTTCTTTGATAGCTTTGATAGCACAAAATTGCCTGATAGTATTTTAACGATGACCGTATTTTATCTAATAAATAATTTGACAGATGAATCATACATTACCTGTTTAAATATTGTAAAAAGACACATTGGTAATAACTACAATGTTGTTTACAACAATGCTGCATTAATAAATAAATTCTCTCCAATTAGCAGTGATGACAAGCATGCCGCAGTGTGCACTAAGTTTATAATTGATTTAACCAAGCATCTACTTGAAATGAACTGCGATTTGAATAGTGTCTTAATTGCTTATCAGAATAAATTATCCAGTGATATTGTGAATATATCACGACGAAAGAATTTCGAAAATCTACAATACTTTTTAGACGTGATTAATATATTTAAGTTAAAATATTTTGATTGCTTGAGAATTCTGCACGAAATTTTATATTTAGATCATGAGAAATTTGTCAATGAAAAGAAGAGGACTTCTCTGTATGAAATTATTGTACTCACCTTGAACAATTTGAATGATTTAGTTGAGCATGATGAAGAATTGAATAAGCTGGACGAGAAAACTCTAAGTAAAATCTATGAATTGGTGAAATTACTAAACACTCGAAATGTGCAGAGTAGTGAACTAGTTGAAGCGCTAAATAAATATTTAAACCACTTTCCAGATCAGTATGCTTTAGTAGAGCTTGACTTTCTTGAGAGCGTTATAAACAGAGAAGAGGTTTGCCAAGTCAATATAAATCTATTAACCAACATCATTCCGCATGTAAAACATGGCAAGCTATTTTCTGAAAAGAATATCAAGATGATCACAGATAGAAAATCTGTTGTGCTGCCATTGTTGGACGCCGTCTACAATGCGAAAAGTTACAATTTGCTTAAAAACTTCTACGACTTTGAACCAACTATCATTCATGCGCTACAAAAACCGCAAAAAGCTGGTCAACATTTCGAGAATCATTATAAAGGAGTCTGTTACTTAATAAAATCGTGTATGAAGCAAGAAAAAATAAACGCCTTCTTAGAAAAAGAATTAAGATTTGCTGTTACTGCAAAGTTTCATGTTGAAATGCTTTTGACAGTATACTTGAAGTACTTTAGTTCAAAGGAGATAAATCCAAAATTTGCAATGAACGCAATAATGACATTTATACATCTCATTGCTCACATTATGAAAAAATATGATAACTCCAAGTTAGATATACTGAAGAGAACGTGTTTAGCTTTCTTACAGTTACTGAAGAAAACTAAATTGAAGAATACCCTACCAGAAAATGAAATTTGCAATAACGCAGAGTTTAGAGGTTTCTGTAATTTGATTGTACCCTTTGGTGTGGGTGAGGACAATGAATTGTTGAAAGTATTGTTATGTTTGATGCACTTCAAATCGATGAAAGACAAATGTAGTCATTTAATGAACGCTCTTTATAAACATGATCTGTTTATAAAAGTTGTTACCAATGAAGAGTCAGAAAACAAATTAGATATATTCAATTTAATTCTAAGATTCTGCGAATTAAATGAAGAGATTATCACGACAGACCGTTTAGCGCTGCTATTTTCATCGTATAATGCAACAATCAGTCCATGCGATAAAGTTATTTTAAAAATATTGAAAATGTAAGTATTCTTCATTACTTTTATACAAAGGTACTTCCAAAATTAAGGTTTCCTACTATTTCTAATATTTCGACAGAAAAACTTTAAACATCTTTCTATCAAAGTTGCGATTAGTTTGCAATTCACTTATATTCTCAAAATGAGTACCATAAAAAAATTGTTTATTTATTTGTAGATTTATAAACCTTTCTTACACATGTGCTCTCTTTGGGTGTTTATTGAAATTATTAAGTACAAAAAGACAGTCACGGGTCTAAAACATTACTCGAAAGTATGTTTTGAATTCCAATATGTAAAAACGGAGACTTTAATCGTGGAATTATTATCGCAATTAGATCAAATACTAAGTTTTGTAAAAGTGTTAAAGATAACTAGTTGCTATGCTTTAATAATGTATTTGTGAAAGCTATCAAGCGTTTGATATAGTAAATTCTATTTTAGGTTTGAAGCAAAAGCAGATCAATCAAATTTCTATAACTTTAGGCCGTTCTTGTGGGGCCAGCAAGCTATGAATCATTATATGACAAATCGTATAGCACCGAAAATAATTATCAGCCAAATTGAGCCATCCACATTATTAACTGCGCTTGATAAAGACATGGTCAACTATACCATCAAGCATTACCAATGCAGTAACACTGCGAACGAATGTACGCTTAACCAAGTCTATGATCTCACCTACTTGCTACCTGTATTCGCACACATTTTATCGGAGGAATCAACTTTGAAGCCTTACTATTTTGTTCGTCATGGCGGTTTAAGTTTAACGTTGGTCGCACTGAGTTCAAGTAATAAAGATGTGCGAAATGCGGCCGGCTTTGTTCTGTCGCGCTTTTATTACAAAATTCAATCGTTCAAAGTGGGACGCGATCAGCAATTGTGGATACATTTCATTGAAGCGCTTCGTAAAGCGAAAGTGATGCATCACAAGCAATTTGAGATAAATAATTTCGCGGCAATATTTCTAGCACGAACCGCATTAATTCTATCCAAACCGCAAGATGTGATGTACATGCCTTTAACGCGCTACTTTACCGTAAAGGGAGTTGTTAATTTAACAACCATTCCAGAAGTGCTAACGTTTATGAACTCTTCCCATTTGCAATATCAAGACTATCAACGCTTTATATTTGATATACTTGTCGATGGTTTACGTACGGAGATTGATTATCGCGTATTGGCACATACAGCAACATTAAAACACATTATGGTTTTTTATACCAGCATCATTTGTGATTATTCAATTAAAAAATTAATTTTGAAAGTAATTATTAATGCATGTAAAGTAACAGATTCTGAAATCTTATTAACCAATGAGGTTAGT